>JAULBR010096032.1:0-11715 GCA_032355825.1 Melanodrymia aurantiaca
CTGACGTCCAATAACCGCTGATTTATAATCAATGTGTTTCTAGTGGCGTCGTTAAATAAAACAAACTTTACTTTCGTTATACCAATGTTGTGATATTTCTCACTGAGAAAATATTATTTATATTTCGCCGGTTATATTTGCCCTCTGAGGTAATAAATGTAGATATGAGCCAATTACTTACCACTCATGTAAGTTAAATTAAAGCCCCTCATAACGTAGGCAAAATCAGTGCTTGCACGCACAAACAAAGCCTGCTGACTGGACATAATGATCTTTGGCAGTTCATGACCCGTGAAGCGTTCGAACAAGTTGTCATCTTCTGTGGCACCATCTCTCACTTCCACCCAGTCATACGGACTCTCAAACTGGAAATCGGTGAACTGTAAGTATACACATAAACAGACCTGTCAATCGTGAACCTTGGCATAAAATGAGACAGCGCCTCAAAAACAGGACATTAAATACAAAAAATAGGAGATTCATATTACAAAATAAATGAACACTTAAAACATTGTTTTACATAAAAGTGTGTATGTTTTGTAGACATAATGACAACAAATCTAACACGAGAATAAAACACCATTCTATATCTCTACATATCCCACAATTCTTACTAAAAGGTAAACAGTGATTTAAAAAATCTGTACACTCAGAACACTTCTGCTGATTATAAATCATGATGCCAGAAACTGAAATGGGCAAATAAAAAACTTCCTGCCTACTTTTTAAAGATATAATTGGAATTTTGGTATTCTTAGAATATTACCTCACAATGGTAATATTGTATTTATCTTGTATTACATCAATGGAAAATTATAATTAAATATAAAATTTAAATAATTTATCTCAGTGATTTAGCATGCAGTGAACAGATCATTATATGCTTCTTACCTGTAGTGTTACAATGTCAGTGGGATATTCAGCCGTAATTATCCAGTCACACACGATGTTCTCGGGATAGTTGCCTGGGTACAGAGGGGAGGTAACCCAGTTTGGTTTCCTGACAGCAGTGAGCTCTCCTCCACAGGAGTCTTTTGGGCCAGCAAAAGATACTGAAAGAATTGATGTACAGACAATGATGATGAAAATAAGAAATAGTATACATACGTGCTTGCACTAAAATAATTGCACATATAATGTCCAGGGATTTTTCCAAAGGGCATTATAGCACACCTTCATATTTTCAGATATAGGCCTAATATTTTGTTGGGAATGTTAAACATTTGTTGAAATGTTCCTATATGACATCGCCACAGTGCCGGTTATGTAGGATTAAACAGAGTACCTTTTATTGAGTGTCATTATCATGGACACCAAAACATACAGCTAAATAGTTCTGACACTTCTAAGGACAGTGCTATTGTCTGGAGATGCAGCAGAGCGGTAAAGAGTTGTGCTAAACTTGGTGATTGATGATCTTTAAGTCAGTAATTAGTCATGAATTACGCTGGTGCACTAATTACAACAAATAAGCAATAAATACCGACATAACATTTTCTTATGTTAATTTTGTTTAAAATCATTTATTACATTGTTTGTGTTAAAAATAGACTTTGTGTTTGTATTTGCAGCATCTTTAATTTTAATTGGACTCAAAACAGAGAAATAATTTTGAACATTCTTAGATGCGGTTTACTCACCAGCACGCCATGTTGCATTAAAGCCAGTTTTCTCTTTGGAATGATCTGATTTAAATTTGACTAGAAGGAAGTTGCTAGACGACAGAGGAACTGTCAGCTGCTTGTTTCCAGAGAACCGTCCCAGGTCTGGAGAATCGCTTCCCGTACCATCAAACACCTGCACGTAGTCGTACTTAGATTCGACGTCAAACGACTCAAACTAAAAGTCAAAAGATAGAGTACGTTTGTTTAAATGACATAACTGGAACACATCGATTATTAATCAATGGTTATTGGATGTTAAATGCAAGGTTATATCAACATTTGGTCACAGAGGAAACTTGCTGTCGCAACATACAATGTAGGTTACTCTTCTTTGAATAACAGCAATGGATCTTTTATGTGCACTTTCCCAGACATGATAGCACACACCACTGCCTTTGATGAACAAGTCATGGATCACTGGTTGGAACGTGAAATAATCTAACGGATCCAATGAGGAGGATCAATCCTTCGACCTCTCGAACCTAAGGCAGATGCTCTGGCACTGAGCCATGGCCCGCTCCCTGAAAAACTGTATTCAGGTATACTAAGATAGTTAATCTATAAGCTACATGAACAAGATGTAATCGTATTCATTGTTACCTCCAGTCTGACTTGCTCCGTGAAAAAACTGTATTCAGGTACACTAAGTTAGTTAATCTATAAGCTACATGAACACAATGTAATAGTATTCATTGTTACCTCCAGTCTGACTTTGGTGCCGACACTTGTCTCAATTCGCCACACACAGTCTGCATGTTTCCAGTACTTCTTCGGATATTTCGGGGAAAGGAATGATCCTTCTTCTCCTGATAGACTTCCTCCACAATCATTCCCTGTTAACAAAAAATACACTTTGTTTCACCTTCTGAGGATGTTAGTTTTTAACTGACGAAACGTCAAGAATATATACATTTCATTAACTTTTATGGTGGTTTCAGTTGATGCAAATTTTATGTGCACATTCCCACACCACGGCCTTTGATGGACCAGCTATGGATCACTGGTGGCAACGGGAAATAACCCAACCGGCCCACTAAGGAAGATCAATCAAACATCAGGCGGATACTCTTGCACTGAGATACGCCCCACTCCTGAAGCTGTAAGTACAACATGAGATCTATATTATGTAATAGTTATACCCACAGTTTACGAGGTGTATCGGTAAATTTCCAACAGTTTTGGTCTTGGGGCCACGACCAAAACTGTAGGATATTCACCGATACACTGGGTAACTGTGGGTATAACTGACTTATACGTCCACTTTCGCCCGAGTTATGAAAATACTTTGTTATTATTCGCATCTGAAAAGTAACCGTGACAACGAGGCCGGAAGTGGGGTATAAGTAAAACTTGATACTCAAGCTGGATGTAAAACTACATCTCGCTCCTCAGAACAGAACAGAACATTTATTACTCAGGGCCATTGTTCGATGGCATACGTAGAATACATATATATACACAATATAAATAGCATCAAGATGACAATTATTTACATAGAAAAACACTAATAATTCATATACAACATATAAGTCTTAGGAGGAACAGAATTGTTTGTTAATAACTGCAATAAATTTACACAATCTTTTCAGAGTACAAATATTTTTACAATTCAACAACTTACGTCCAGTTTATACGACTATGATTAGTAGCTGAAACATCGTGGGTTTTTGGTCATTTGTGGCGTAATACCCGAAGATGCTATTCATTCTTGGACACAATTATATTTAATTATATTTTGAGAAACACTTTTTGTCACATATTTACGTTTACGACCACAACTAGTCGTAAATGCTTTGTGAAACAGGCTCCCGGCTGGATGTAAGACATGCAAGTTAACGAAAGTGTCGATACCTGCATCACATCCCTTCTCGTCGCTCCCATCATCGCAGTCCCGTTCTCCGTCACACTTCCAGCCCTTGCAGTAACACTTGCGGCCGTCAGCGCACCGGTACTCATATTTATCACACGCCTTCGTCTCGCACACAAACCAGCGCTTCTGTGAGCAGCCGCGCAGACTCCAGCGGAATTCACCAAACTTTCCCAACTTCCCGCTCAAATCACAGCATTTGCCAGGATCTTTTCCTAAAAAAAAAAAAAAAAAATAATTGGAATTAATTAATAAATTTCGAGAAACAAATTATTGGATCAACTCCAGTTAATTGATGGGGACATTGAAATGCAAATAAACAGAAATATGGAAATTTTATTTATGCAATTATTGATAATATTTTCTGTACTGCTGTGGTAGCTAACTGCTTTTCATGTTAAAGCATTGGCCCACAGTTGATCAATGTTTTATGTTAGGATTACAAGATTGGGGAGGGGGGTCAAACCCAATCCTAACTGTTGGGATTAACAGAATTTGATTCCGTTCCAAACTGACCTCTAGTAAAAGGTGGTGGATGACCTGGTGACCAGAAACCTTGTTGTTCTACACTGGACTCGCCATCAGACCAAGCATACTTCCCGTCACTGTCTCGTTTAAAACCTGGCAAAATGTATTAGTAGAGTTCATTATTTAAAATGGTACCCCAAGTTGTATAGCTATAACATAAGCTGAAAATTATACTTAAGCAAAAACAATTTTTTTTGGGATAAATACAACAATATTATTTTAAAACAGAAGGATTATACGATAACAAATTTCAGATTTTGCACTACAATGCTGAAAGAGTGGTAAAAATGTTTTATTTAAATTAACAGAAAAAAATAGCACATGTTTGTGATTTCCAAATTTCTTATCCTGTTCTCCTACATGTACCGTAAACCCATGAAAATTTCGCGCACGTTTAATTTTCATGTAGTTTGCACCCAATCTCAATTCGCGAAATTTATAAGCAAGCATAATTTTCCAGCTTATAATGTGCTTTCATGTACTAATGGTCATTGGCGAAATTTAAATGTCACAAACATCCACTTAGGGGCGTATTCGCAGAAAGAACACATCGCAATATTAATAAGGTTTACAGTATGTTGAAGCAAATTTAAAATTATCTACAAAAAAACACCATTTCCTACAAATAAACAGGATATAAAATGGTGAGCTATTTATCAACTCACGTCTATCAAGTGAAAGTGCATAGCATACTATCCTTGCTTACCTATCCATGTAAAGTCTATAGCATTCTGCAGTTGTTCCGAGTTGAGTTGTGAGTTTTCTAATTGAGCAACAGGAATCAAATCACGTATAATCCGACCAATTCCTTTGTTTTTGTTAAAGCCTCTCAATCTTGCAAGGGTACCTCCAAAACTATAAGAAAGAATGTATATTTTTTTTAAAAGGTCATACATGTAGTTGCAAAAATGGCACCTCCTGTCAAAAATGTAAATTTTGGTTATCTTACCGGTAAGCTATAAATAAGCACATAATATTATGGTACATGTACACTAAAATATTGTCAGTTAGGAATACAAAATACAGAAAATCCTTTTTCGTCTAATCTATAAAAAATGTGTGACATCATCATTGTAATAGTAGGTAATTATTGAACACAATTCCATATCGAGACTAACCATTACTTGTAGTATTGATATATTTTTAACCATTTCTTGGGAAGTTTGCATCTCACATGGGTCTTTTTTAAATCGATGTAAAAAGGAGATTAAACTAAACAAACAGGAGATTCATAATACAAAATAAATAAAGAATTCAAACATTGTTTTACATACAAATGTGTACCTTTATAACAATTTGATATTTAGTCTGTTCACTTCTTAACATGACTTGCTCATTTGTGTTCCCCATTGTACAAAGACTCCAAAAAATTACAAGTTTATGTGAATCAGTGGTCATTTCAGACAGAGCCATTATAACGACCAAAAAAAATGTAACGCTAGAATAAAATGTCATTTTATAAACTTTCAGAGCTATAGTGTTAAAAGGTAAATAGGAATTTGTTTACGGTATTCTCAGAAAATCGTGATTTATCCTGAGATAATTTGTCGTGGGTAGAAGACAAGGAAGAATCATAAAATAACGGGACACTCCTGTGGTACTAGTATACAGAACGGTTGACAGGTCTGGAAATATCACTTGTGTTAGATGAGCTACTATTACTTTGACATTGTCATTAAAGCTAGGAATATCACCAGGTGCATGTGATTGATGAGTATTTCATGCATTTTTCGTGAGGTTGTTTTGTCAGTGCTTGTACCGTACATCACAACTTTCATTTCAATCCTGCAATAATAGAGCTTACCAGCCTTGCGTTCAATAGGGCGAGCGTTCTGCTACCGGGACAAAACGTTTTGTAACCGGTGTTTGCATCTAATATTAAATGAATGCCATATAATAGCAAACGATCGGTACCAGTCACATGGATCGCGAGCGCTCGCCCTAATGAATGCAACGCAGATCTATTCTGTCCTCTACTATAAATGTAGTTTCCGAATAACTGAATTACAAGGTAGATCTTGATAATCACTGCCGACTATTTTTTTTATTAAATTATTCCATAGGATGTGTTTTAACTTTAAGTACACAGATGATCATAAGAACATGATCGTAAACCCTGATTCCTATCCGAATGGAAGTAGTGTATGTACATTGCTGTTAACAAAAGTGAAAAGGTGTGACTAAAATTTTATGAGGTCCAATGCAGACAAAACGGAAAACATAAAACAGCCAAGCGATTTTCCATTTATTTAACACACACACAAAAATAGCACGATTTCTCACGATGGAAATCCGTCTCAGGACGGACAGTTAACAGCCATGCATGTATTTAAGAAAGGCAATACTGTTGAGATTTATTTGTTATTGAACTTATACTACATGTATGACTATCAGCAGGTGGATGTGATTGATGAGTATTTTATGCATTTCTTGCAAGTTTTTTTTGTCAGCTTTGAGTTCAACTGTGCAATGATAGGGCTGATCAGCTCAATCTGTCCTCTAGTGTTGGCTCCGAATAACTGAATGCCAAAGTAGATCTTGATGTTAATCACGGTCGATTACGTTTTGTGTAGAATTACTCAATAGGATGTGTTTTAAAGAACACAGATACCCATACACATGTAACATGATCATAAACTCTCATTCTTATCGGTATGGAATAGTACACGATGTACGGTATATAAAATACATGCATGAAGTTGATTTGTTTAACAACACCACTGGAACACATTGATTAATAATAGGCGTCTATTGAATGTAAAAAACATGGTTATGTCGACATGTGGTGACGTTAAAAGTGTAACAACTTTTCAAAATCCTATTTATAACGATGGATGCGTATATTGTAAATGGAGCAATTTAACGTAATATAATGACATTTTAACATTTCTGTTGTTATTTGTAGTCATATAATAAATGTATGCAATTATGTAGATGAACAAGGACAGTGTTTTCGCTTGTTTATAATGATAATACGCAAATTAATTGTCTTGTGGCTGGCTCCACTGTTTCGTCACGAGAAATGGTGAGCGATCGTCTTTAAACGCAAGTCACTATACGTGGGGTATACTGTTAAAGCATGAACCTCGTCTTCGGTATTAGGTCCTATATGCATTATGCATTGTGTTGGACCTATATTCCTACGGACTTCTATTAAATGTTGGTACTTCATATTAATTATTGTATTAATTAATTAATATGTTGGCACAAACAAACAGTGTAAAGCGATTTTCTTTACGTTTGGATGGTTTTATTCCACATGATGGTACATGTACGTCATTTGATGTTAGAGGAACGATGCTTGCCAGATACCCAACATGTAGTAATGTACCCAGGAATGAACTGGGCCTATTCAACACCACTAGGGAGCGGTAGAGCGTTCTCCTGTGGTTCGAAGGATCGATCCTCAGAGGACCCGTTGGGTTATTTCTCGTTCCAAACAGTGATCCACGACTGGTTCACCAAAGGCGGTGGTGTGTGTTATCATGTAAGGGGGAAGTGCACATAAAAGTTCCCTTGCTGTTATTCGAAGAGGAGTAGCCTAAGTGGCGGCAGCGGGTTTCTTCTGTGACCGTGTCGATATTACCGTGTGCTTGACTTCCAATAATAGCTGATTAATAATCATTGTGTTCCACAGGTGTTGTTAAACAAACACACTTTTCTTTTACGTTCACAATATCCAACTACATGTAACTATGACTGGATATAGTAATACATTTAGCTTAGTTTTGTCGCTGCAAAACTACTTTAACATGACATTGATAAATGAACAGTCACGCTTCGTTGTCCAGAGTTGATTACTTATTTAAATGCATGCATACACCGTTACAACTTACAAGGGGAAATCAAGTATTCTTTCACACGAACCGTGCAATCAATGTCTAGCAAAAATTAAGTGACAAAGGGGTTATAAACATATTGTTTAAATATACACTACTATTTCGTTTAAAGGTGAAAGATGTGTGTGTGGGACTACTGTAAAAAAGGTTCCATCCTTAAATTGCACATGCAGTCATGTCACGTTATCAGATATTCGGGTTCTATTCGAGACAAATCATGCAATGTTGTAGTTGGAATCAGGGTTTTATTGTTTGGGACACGTGTGTCTGTGTGTAACAAAACTATAATAACACTCGTGTACTCTGTTGGGCTTCAAATACAACCATTAAAGAGAATCACTCGCGATTACGTGACGATGTATAAACAGAAAATAAAATAATGTCTTGTTTATCTACAAAATTGGTATACTTGTATTATAATAATTATATGATTATAAACATCAACAGAAATGTCAAAGTGTTATTATATTACGTAAAATTGCCTGTTTTACGTCGTACGAATAACTGCACAAAACATGCAACCAAATAGTTCCAACTCTTCTAAGATCACTGTGGAAGCGTTGAGTGCCAATTTCGGTGATTGAGGGTCTTTAACAGACAGCTGCTTAGTCAAGACAGTGGATTCTATTTTTATCAGATGCACTGTTCCTTCGGTTACTAGGGTAGTGACCAAGTATTTACGGTATACTATACACGCACGTACGAACGCAGGTACGCACGCACATTTAAACTTAAAGCCAGTGGTACCCGACTGGTTTATCAAATTATGTGGTGTATCCTGTCTATGGGATAGTGCAAATAAAAGACCTCTTGCTGTTTTTCGGTAAGAGTAACTTATGAAGCACCGACAGCGGGTTTCCTCTGAGACCATGTGTCAATATAACCATGCGTCTGACGTCCAATAACCGCTGATTTATAATCGATGTGTTTCTAGTGGCGTCGTAAAATAAAACAAACTTTATTTAAACTTAACGAAAATGTAAATCTAAATTGAAAGGCCTCGGTCAAATGAATCTATAGGCGCATGATTGAAACTATTATAGATCTCAGCAGGTCTCAAATGATAACTTTTATGAGAGTTAATTGAGAGCACTGAATTATTCCTAACTTCGAGTAGTCTATAGAAATACAATAATTGTATTTTCATAATAGTATATCGACCAATAAATACATTCATACGACTGGAAGCGTCACACGACGCGAATCTATTGTATACAATACAACACCATAATGGACCTATAGACGTTACGGCATAACACAGCCGAATAACACATGATCGGTTCGAGACACAACACAGTCAGTTTTAGATTGGGAAACGTAAACCAGAGGATTATACCTGCGACATGTTCGGCCCTGTCAAGGATTTCGCTTGGTGAGGAACAAATGTCGGGCAGTTCTGAGGAGTTGGTGTTAGTTTAATCAGTGTAACTAACATGGAGAAGGAAGCCACTTCTAACATAGGTGAAAGGGAACTTACCCTAACGCATCTACAATACGAAGGAACGTCGGTGGATTTAAAGACAGGTAAAGTACAGTATTATAATTATTATACGGTATAATATTATAGTATGTGTAATATTGTGGATTACGCGTAGTCAAAGTAGCCTACTAGTTGACAACATTGTCATAATATATATATAGTATGCATAACATTAATGGTGTAATGATTCTGGCTTTCAATGCATAAACATGTTGTATTGTTGACATACCGGTAATTAATAATTATTCAGTTAATTATTATAACTTATTTGCTACTTTAGTTAATTATTTAATGTAAAAATGATACACACAACTAGCACAAACTCAGTTTATCCCATAGATAGAACTGTGTATAAACTGAATATAGCTACACAATGCAACAGTTAAATTATTTAATAAAATAGTATAGTTCAGTAAACAAAATATAATGTTTGTATAAAACTGATAGATCACCAGAATCCAGTAGTTTTTAATAGCAAAAAGTAATCTCATTTTTAGAAGAGTGGACCTACATGTATTAGTGTTTTATAAATAATTATTCATATGCAATTTTTAATGCAAACTCAGAATTTATTAATTTTTGGGGCAACATTTTAAAGGAAATTTTCAGCCTACAGTTCCAATACATACGCTGAAATAACATCTCTTTATTTGTGTATGAAAATTGTTATCTTACTATACATTTCAAATGTATTACACTATTAATTTGTTTGCGTAAAATTAATAGGTTATACATAAAATACTGTACATGATCTCGGTAACTGATATGGCTGTGAATAAGTACAACAAGCAACATCAATATACAACATTGGCCTAGGCATATAATGCGTACCGAATCAATTATTCAGTATACAGTAGTATGCAATTGTACAGCTTAATAACATATTTATTACTTTTGATTCCTTGTCAGAATCAATAACAGAAATGGAATTATTAGTTACCCGTGATTCCTTAATTTAACTAAAAATATTAATATCAGCGTGTGTTAGGTCTACGGATCGATCTTCCTCAGTGGACCTGTTGGATTATTTCCCGTTTCAACCAGTGATCCACGATTGGTCTAAAAGTCGTGGTGTGTGCTATCCTGTCTGTAGAAAAGTGCATATGAAAGGTTTCTTGTTGCTTTTCGGTATAAATGTCGCGGCAACGGGTTTCCTCTGTGACTATGTGTCGATATAGCCTTGAGTTTGATATCCAATAAACGCTGTTTAAAACTCAATATGTTAGTGGTGTCATTAAACAAACTTTTACACCATCAGCTGTCACTGTTTACTACACAATCAGCTGTCACTATTTGACTTGTTAGGATTTTGACAGCGTATTTATGTACATGCACTTGTCTCATGTGTCTCGGCTTTAATTAAGTATCTTATGTATAAACGTGAGAACATTAACTGGGATAATGATACTATTGTGCTTATAGTGAATTCGTTTTAGGTGAGCTCTAGACCGCGAAGGATTTATTAGATTTGTCGATCATTGACGCGATATGTCAGTCCATTAACACTGATCTGCATGCACGAGTGCGCCACAGACCAGTCGAAGCTTGTCAAGTTGTATTAATTAACAAACTTACAGTCAATACCGATTTCTGTTTATGCCAAAAGGTATACATGCCTGTGTTGTATAAGTCAATAACGATTCCACATTATGCCCTAAGGTACATGTCGGTGTTGTAAGTCAATAACGAATTCAGTTTTTGCCCAAAGGTTTATGTCTGTGTTGTAATATTGTATGTATGATTACACATTATATTGACTTATTTTGTGATTTGGAATGAAGCTGGTGCATGCCCCAAATCCCATAAACTTCTACATTCGGGTTGGGTTGGGGGATTGATAGTGTTGCGTCCCTTTGTTCCTAATGGGCATACCCGAATATTAATATGTTGACTTCCATGTTTTGTACGAAGAAGCCCAAATGGCAGTGTTAATAATAGACTCAACACAAACTCACCTATATATATATCGCTATCTGCCTTAATTTGTTTTCCATTATACACCGTTTCACAATAAACGCGAAAGAAGTTTTATTTTTAATTTCGATATTTATGTGCATTGATAGGCGCTAACCCCACTTAGTGAAACCTGGTGGGTGGGGTGGAGGCGGGTGGCTCATTCCCGTTGCAGCTAATGATCCACGACTGGTTCATTAAGTGCTATAGTCTGTGCTAACCTGTCTGTGGGAATTGCCGATAAAAGACCATTTGCTGTTAATTTGTAAGAATAGCATTATGTGACGATAGCGGGTTTTGTTTCCTGCACAAAAATTATGGACCACTATTATAAAGTTTAGAACGTCAAACCATTATCTGCCTGTCGAAACTGGGCGCTGGAAT
>JAULBR010096043.1:0-11713 GCA_032355825.1 Melanodrymia aurantiaca
GGATGTTGCTATGATAAGAAAGGAGAATAGAAAATTAAGTTTTTAAGATTTTGAGGATTTCTGTAATAAAATAACAACCAAATTATTTATAGATAGTCCTCATAGGTGTAGTATTAGAAAATGGATAATATCACTGTGTTTGGTTGCTAACTATAACGTCTCGTCCCTAAATCCAAATTTTGTGATAAATTGTTATAGCTAACAACCAAACACAGTGATATTATCCCCTAAATATAACAATTAAGGACCATATTTCGGCAATATCATGTTTTTTGGACCCAAGAAACTGATAATGACCTTGGCCTTCAGCCTCAGTCAATATGAGTTTCTTGAGTCCGTAAAACATGATATTGCCCTCAAAGATGGTCCATGATTGACAATTATTATCTTCCTTTGATAACAATAAAGTATCACGTGTGGTTGGTTTCACTGTCGTTTATAGAGATTAATGTCAACATTACTGTGTTTATTATACATGTACGTCTGTCTTGTTTTTCATAAGGACTGGTTTGGCGGAGGATTTATGGTGTCAAGTGCCATGCAAATCGGTGCAGTAGGTTCAAATGCCACTTGTACACATAAGTGTTTTTTTTATTTAGAAGCTCTAATCATATTTATTTCAGCAATTTGGATAAATTATCATTCAACAGATAAACAAAAAATGTTAACTTTGTTTGTGTAATAATGTAATAATTAAAGTTCTTCAAATCTGATAATACTAGTGAGTTGGCGTTTTTTTATCACTACTGAAAGAAAAATACTTATAATCCAGGTGAAATGGAATACTCCCAAACTAACCTTGAAAAAAATATGCCAAAGATCATAAAACCATTATATTCATTAGCATGAACAAGGTTGTCTGTTTTTAAAAGTTTAAATATAACCACACTGTAAACCGCTTAAGCTTCAATTCTTTAGCTACCAGCTTGGGACAGATTTTCTATTAGGTGTGAAGTGTAAAAATAACCATGGAACTTTTTTTAAATTCCGCGGTATTGTAGGAATATTTAGCGAGCCGTTTTGCAAACTCTTCACTGGCTAATCCGTCCTAATGCGAGACACCGTGCTCACCGCTTAACCAGATTAGCACATCTGAAAAAGACCTTGTAAAAAAACAACTCCTTTATTTGTCTGCAAATAGCTAGAGCAGTTTACTGCGGGTTTCAGTTGCAATGTGGAAATACTTTTAAATGATTTTTGTTCAATTTTACTGATACTAACCCTGATGTTCATCTCATCGCAAGTTTTACAATATGTAAAAAGTCAACTGAAGCTTCTGCCAATGATTGGTATTTCTTACATAAATACATGTACAGTGTATAAGGAAAACCTATAATTTGATGTTTGAACGTTATTTTTCTGTTGAGGAAAAATGATGACAGAAAAGAAATGATTTTTAGAT
This sequence comes from Melanodrymia aurantiaca, assembly GCA_032355825.1. Taxonomy (NCBI): domain Eukaryota; kingdom Metazoa; phylum Mollusca; class Gastropoda; order Neomphalida; family Peltospiridae; genus Melanodrymia; species Melanodrymia aurantiaca. The sequence continues at coordinate 1,403 of JAULBR010096043.1, forward strand.
TTACTAAGTACAAATACCCGGTACATGTATTTATGTATTTTATATTTGTTCAAATAACCCTATTGAGTAGTGTAGTTTAGTTGTGAATTTCCACAGGGTAATAGAATATTCATAATTTTAATCTAAAAAAAAAACAGGATAAGAACTTATCTTTTTATCTTGTTGATCTGTCACACACTGTCATTGTTTAAAAACTTCTTTTTTTAATTTTGGGAAAAATTGTGTTTGGAATTTTGAATGTTTGCTAGTGTAATATAGTTACAGTTTGAAATCTCATATAATTAATGTATGCAATTATGTAGATAAATAAGGATAGTGTTATCACTGCTCAAAAGGTGATCTCTCTACAGTGTGGCTTTAGAAGATTGAACTCCGCTCCCTTCCAACCAACCATTACAAACATTTCTGGACAGACCGAAGCATAAGCAGAAAGAATACAGTTTGCAATGGATGCATAATTAAAATGGGAAAGACTAATAAAAACACAAAGCGCAGTCATTTATTGAATATTCAACAGAAAATTTTGATATTTAGATGGGTATAACATTTTTTGTCTTTGGACTTTATTGATTTTGAATTTTATGGATATTGTTCAGACAATAAATTTCCATCTGAGACAAAACATCCACATTACATGTATACTCATGAAAAGATCAGAAACAAAACTCACAGTGTATTCTGTTCAAAACAACATCTGTCTAATTTTACAGTGTCAGAGTGTTTTGAGTTAGGCCTCCAATTACATACTATTTCTATGGTGATATTATGTTACCAGTATTTGTATGGTGATGTCATGTTTTTTGTATGGTGATGTTATGGCATTTAATATACATGTATATATATTTATTTTTGCGTAGTTTTTTGTTATATATAGCGTTTAGGTCTGATAATCTTGAGACTAGGTCTGCATTAACATTACCTAATGCTATGTAGATGCAGATTCAGTCTTCATCTTGTTATTCACAAAACAAACTGCACTGACTAAAGATGACCAACTGAAGTACAATGCATGTGATAGTACAAGACTTACGAGGATAGGCTTGGCCGGGCTGTCTCCCTCGGTGCACACCGTGTGCAGTGGATGCCCAAACAGTTTGCCAGACGGAATGGGCGTCGACGAAGCAGACTTGTCCTCCCGACCTCGACGGTGGAAGATTTGCAAAATGGCTGGCCTTCGATTTCTCTTGTGATTACCATTATTGGAATAATCTACGAGGAAAAAAGAAACCTTATTAGTAAATACATGCATGTTCAACCTAAAATTAGTGATTCCAAGAGCCATATATTTGATTTTATTACTGTAAATACTTGGTTCACCAAAAGGGTCTCGAATGATACCTGAGGGAACAGGGCATCTGAAAAAATTGAACCTGTGGTCTTGAATAGAAATCCAGGTCTTGACAAAACAATTGTCTGTTCAGTTATGTTTTGTATTTGAAGCCCAACAACGTACATGAATGTTGTTAGTTTTGATGCACAAACATGTCTCAAATAATAGAACCCAGGTCTCAAATATTATCCAGGTCCTGAATTAAACCCAGGTCAAGCATGCATCAGACACAATAGAACCCCACCTCCACCCCAGGTTGTATTTAAGTATTGACGGTAAACGTTGTTTTTATACATGTAGCTGTAAATGTATTAATTCCACGAGTTATTTCATGTTTTAAAAAGAACTCATAGTGTTTTCCCAAGTCAAGTTTAGCATGGCGCAATACCATGCCTTGATACTTCCATGCCATTCTGCCCTCAGATAGAATCATTTTCGTATAAGACAATTTACTTATATCCACTGTAATTGCTATTAAAGTAGAATGAACAAATGTTATGTTGAGTCTATAAAAAAACAAACAAAGCATAAATATACTTAAATATCAATTTAAATCATAATTGTGCCCTTAATTGTTTGGTATGAAAACAAGTGCCCTTAAAATCTCCAGCAATGAACAAAATGCCAAGATATAGATCTATTTACCATGCCTTGCCCCAATTCTAGGGAGAACACTAACTCTTGGTTTGGACATTGCAAGAATCATGTTTGTTAATTTGTACAGGATCATTATTAGCAGAGCTCACGCTGGACAAGATTTTCTTTTAGCCACTTTTCTGAAAATTGGGGGTATTTTGCATTATAAACATTTTTTAAAAAGAGGCTAAGTTACATAAAATATTGTTAGCCAATTACTAATATTTCAGCCAAACTTTAAAAAAAAAGCCATTGGCTAATTTGGCTACCTACAGGGTGAGACCTGATAATGATTAGAAGATAAAAATAACAAATCCACTGTAGTTAGACTTGCCAAATATTTTTTTGAAATGAAAAATGTGGGTACAAACCTCTTTATAAGTCGACTATATTATGCTAGTTTTCCAAAACAATTTTGATGCTAAAAACTTGACTGACAGGTAAATATATATGGTACAGAAGATAATTAGACAGGGTTTAGGATTCACAGTATCCCAGTATTCTAGAGATATCAAAATTCTAATTTGGGTATACGTTTGTAAAGTCTAGTATTCCATGCGGATATCCCAACAAATATTTGTTAGTTTTTAAATTATATTGTGCCATTTTGAATTTGCTACAGAGAAAAATAAAACACCTTGGCTGATTACTTATTGTACTAGGATTATAGTATTTCAAACATCTAGGCCGAATTCAGTTTTCAGATTGCACATATTCAGCATACAGAAAAATATTGGAAGCCAGCCTCCATAGTGTATTGGTTAACACATCGGGCTTGAGACCGGTATGTACTCGGTTTGAATCCCATTCATGTCATGAGATTTTTAATCCCAATACCGACTCCAACCCAGAGTGAGTACTTCGCAAAACTCAATTGGTAGGCGTACTTGCACTTATACTGACCAGTGTCCACAGCTGGTTAAACAAAGGCTATGATATGTACTGTCCTATATGTGGGAAAATGCATATAAAAGATCTCTTGCTACTTAAATTTCAGTAGCGGGTTTTCTTTCTCATACTAACATTAACTTCTGTTCTGGACAGGCAGTCAAGGCAGCTGGACTGCGTGACCATGACAGACGTGCTTGGACCATGATTGGATAGAAGCGCGTCAAGAAGTTAGAACCAACCAACTAACTAACTAACTAACTAACTAACTAACCAATGACTGGGGCGAGTTGGTGAGCATTTTGGGGCGACTTAACAAAGTAATTTAATGTATGCAATTATCTGCATAAACAACGACAGTGTTTTCTCTTCTGCTAATAACCTAAATTGCGTATAACTCCCTTTATCGTATTGTCACGTGATTTGTCCTTTTCGCGCCAAAATGCTGAGTGGGAGCATTTAATATTATTTATTGTATCTTTTTTTTCAGATGTTTCATGATGACTTCGGCTCGTAATAAAAATGAAATGCGATCTTCTCAAAAAGGTTTACTTGACCACAATGGCGAATGTCTGGCCACACCACTTCGTGAGCCACCGAGAGTGAAACAAGAGGGTGAACCGTATTATATTAAGGGTCAAGGAGTGATAAAAGATTGGGCGTTCGGCCAACGAGGATCTTCATACTCATCCCCCCGTCCAAATATCAGGTGTCCTTCGACCAACGCTAAAGCAAATTATCAGCTAGGGTGGTATGGCACGGTATCACCAATGCTCAATGGAACCGCAACACCACGGATATCGTCTGCTCCGCCTCGTGTTAAACCGGATGGAGAAGAAAACGCCATGTTGGCCAGAGGCAGACGTATGAAAATCATAGTAAATGAATACGCCCGGCATTGCCCAACCCCAAGAAAACCACGAGTTAAGCCCGAAGCCACGGAAACAGCCGAAGTTCACAAAGGAGCAAGAATGCGGGGCTTGATTCATAAATATGGAATCATGCAAGAATTCTGCACAGCTGTTCCACGAGTAAAACGAGAAGCTGAAGATATTGCCAATTTAGGGAAAGGCAAAAGGATGTATAACATCGTACATAGATATCAATCTAACCTCGCGTCACCACGCCCTGCCCCCAGGGTGAAGCCAGAGGCGACAGAGAATGCCGAGGTAAGCACAGGAAAACGTATGAACGTGTTAATCCACAGCTATGGAAGATTGCCGATGTCTGCCAGACTAGCGCCAAGAGTGAAACCGGAAGCGGAAGAGAACGCTAGTCTGGATCGTGGAGGACGCATGTCTAGATTGATGCACGAAATGCACGAGCTGCCACAAACCTCCAGACCGGTTCCCAGAGTGAGGTCATCGGATGCTGAGAAAATAGCTCGCTTCCATCAGGGACAAGTTGGACAGATTCTTCGACAAAATGGACGAAAATCATATATTTTTATTCCTGGAGAACAAAAGAAAACCTACATGCAAACTAGAACGGTTTAGACCGTAGATACACTTATATTAATATAGCTTGACCATTGCTTTGCCAGTGCAACTTATAACTCAATTCATGGTTTAATGTATCTCCTAAACACATGCTGCACACAGGAAATGAGTCAATGAGTCAATGAGTCACGTACAAGACTAATTGCTATACATGGATGGCATGGTGCGAAGTGGTTCATCGCAAAACGACTGCGACAACTTCAAGTCACCATTTTCGCCAAAACTAAATTGGACTTAAAGAGAAATCGCTCACCATTTTGGCGCGAACTCTGGATCACGTGACGAAAACATTCAGCCAGCAACACAAACATGAATTTGCTTATAAACAGAAGTGAAAACACTGTCCTTGTTTGTTTGCATAATTGATTATGTCAAAATGTCACTATATTACGTAAACTTTCTCATTCTACGACGTACGAAACTGGAACTTGGATAGTTAATACACAGTCTAATGTCACGCTATTGTCTGGAGATCTATACAGCGGAACGAAACATTTGTCACGAAACACGACGAACGATGGTCTTTAAATAATATTTGTTTCCAAATATGCCTACTGTTTAAAAAATAACCAAAGTGTATATATATTGGCGGGATTTGAACGTTGTGCTCCTTAAAAGGTCCTTATGGACATAGCCAGGCAGGCTTTCAAAATGTGTAGTAAAGTCTGTGGTGGAGCTCGACTTTAGGGAAAGACCAGGTGGGGATATATATGCACCCCAGAACATTTGAGAAATTAGGCTTGGTGCGAGAATATTACTTCTGCATTCCACAAACATACTGTCACATACTTCCGCATTGCAAATTCTAGTAAAAATAAATAGTCACCCTGAAGGTGCATATTTCATGATTTTCTATACGTCGAGCAAACGTCTATAGATACAGTCATTTCTGTTTCACACCCATGGAAAAAAACCCGCGATATTTTCTATATATTGAAGACCAGTGCATTTCTTAAAAAATATTCTAGTTTATTGATCTAAAGACTAAACGAAAAAACATTGACATAGTCAAATGCGTATCTCTGCACAAGGCAGAGTCGATGGGATATTTCAATAAAATAGAAATAACATGTAGTGATGATACCAGCCTTGCGTTCAATAGCGCGGGCGTTCTTCTACCGATACAAACAATTTGACTGATACGCATCGTGTACTATCATATTATCACATTCATTTATATTAGATGCAAACATCGGTGTAAAAACGTGTTGTGTCGGTAGCAGAACGCCCGCGCTATTGAACGCAAGGCTGGTGTTTTCGAACGAAGGTCATATTGTTTTGTCTTCATTAAAACAATAAAAAGGTGTAAAACAGGTCAAAGTAAGGTGTTGCACCAGACATTATCTGTGTGAATGATGTGTCATATCGTGAAATAGCCTCTGAATGTTTACGTTAGAACGTTTTACAAGTTTTCACCAGTCCATGGATGATACAATCCTGGTGAAATAATATTTGAGCCAGAAGTCACGGCGTTACTTATAATTAGCATATTATAATGAACAGAATTTGTGATAATTATGTAGACATCATAATATGCTGGAGCTGATGAAATATTGCTCTTCATAAATAAAAAGGACTATTGGAAGTTGAAGTCATCATGTTCGTCGTATAGCTCCGTGTTCTAAGCCTGTGTCGTTTTGAATCTAGATCATCCATTCTCTAGAAAACAATGTTTTAAAAAAGGGTTATCTAAAATGGATATATTGGGCCTACAATTATGGTTACTCATTTGCAAGGCACATCGTCATGAAACGAAAACAGTAAATATTAACTTTAATAAATACAAATTTTCTAATATATAAAAAGCATTAGATGCGTAAGTAGGCCTACGGTGGCACTCGTCTCCAAACTCCTTTAGAGTTAAAATCATTACCGGTAATATACATACATATATATTTTGTTTTAATTTGTGTCACATTGATATATATATTTTACCGGTAATGATTTTGAATGTGTCACCATGATTCATAAATCTTGTTGTTTGTTTATTTACTTTACCGAACATTCCCGAAGATCCGTTTGAAGATTATGCAACTCGTACGGAGACACCCGGAAGATCCTGAATATCATTCATGTGACACAGCAGAATCCCACCTGTGTAAAAATGGTACGCCTGCGATCATTGCGCATGCTTATGAGTAATCTAAAACAAATTGTCCGTCTGAGGTTCCATCTTCTTGTATTGAGCAGTGGACAATCTGTGTCTGGTGATATCCCGTCTGAAGGAAGATTCATAAAATTATACAACATCTCTTGCTACTACATGTAATTGAAAATGAGTAACACATTTGGTCTGCAGCGTGATTTTTCTTAGACAATGTCAAAACTATCGTATGTATTTGACAATGACATCCAATTAATTAAACAAACAAACAAACAAACAAGCACAATTGACTTTCATTTGATGGAGTTAAGAGTCTCCAAGTAGGCCTACCCTGGCAGTTGCAAATTATATTTCCTTCGAACCGAGTACATAGCACATATTGATATCACCACGGTTATCTTAAAATAATAGCATTAATTATATTGTGGAGGGAGCGGGACATAGCTTGGCGCTAGAGTGTCCGCCTGAGGTTCCATAGGTCGATGGATCTATCCTCATCAATGGACCCGTTGATATATTTCCCGTTTCAACCTGTAATTACGACTGATCCATCAAAAATGTGGGCGTGTGCTACCTTGTCTAAGAAAATTCACATAAAAGATAACTTGCTGTGATTCGGTAAGAGTAGCCTATGTGGCGGCAGCTGGTTTCGTCTGTGACCAAGTGTCGATATAACCGTGCGTTTGACAACAATAACCGCTGATTAATAATCAATTAAAGTTACAGTCTCATAGTTAGAAATTGGCAGTTCTCGCCAATTTTATAAATTTAACATTTTTATTTTGGAAAATTTTATGTAAAGAATATACAAAATTTTAAAGTAAGATATGGTCATTTACTAGTAGAACATTTAGGGAGACCATAACGGGTTACACGATGAAATAAGCAGAATGTAAACAATTACAAATGGTATCACCTGATTTCATACTTTTTATCAATAAACCCCCATAATCCTTTGTGGTGATTAAAATAAGATCAAAGTGGTATGGAAACGCAATGGAGAATCAGAAAGAAAGTTTAACTCTTCGTTTCTGAGTTTATGTTTAGTAACTGATTCTATTCCTGGTTACACACGTTTTTGTGTGTATACATTTACAGTGTAATTTTTTCCTGTTAATTATACTAAAATTTTTTTATGGGATTCATTTATTCGCAGTTGTAGGCCTATATCACAAATAGTGAATACATATGAAAATAGTAAAACAGCACTTACAACTACAATGTATGAGACTATAAAATTATTATTTTTTTTTTCATGATATATAAGAAATAGAATACTACACTTACTCCATGGGCGTCAATCCGGTGTAAAAGTGGGGGTGGGGTGGGGGGACGTGTCAATGTATAACAAAGTTTGAAGGTTGTTTACATCGAATTACGTCAACAATGACGTTCGTACAAAGCTATGATAAAATAGATGACTACTTTGATGACTACTTGCCATTTTAAATAAATAATTAATAAAGTAATTAAATTAGTTTTGTTATTGATTTTGCTAAACGAAAAAGTGGAGGGGACATTTATATAGATTGTCCCCCAGCGTTGAAAAGTGAGGGGGACGCATTCGCCCTATCCCTCACCGATCGACGCCCATGCTACACCGTCACCAGTATCAAGGCATCTTTCTAAATTTAGGAACCAGTAGTCTCTACGTAAAGCATGTGGTGGAATAACAATGCAGCAGCCATCAGTAGCAACTAGTTTGAAAAGGTACATTGATCCTCTTATGTTTTTACATCTTTCAGACCCTAATTTCTTAGAATGCTAAACATTTCTCGACTACATTGTCCACAATTGTAGTGTAGTGGGAAATCTGTTAATGTTCATTGAATGTGGCATTATTGTAGTAGTCACTTTAAAAACATGTCAAATCCTATGAAAAACAAAAATTGCTTTCATAACCGTTTTTAATGGGAGAAGGAACTGGGCATAGCTCAGAACCAGAGCGTTCACCTGGGGTTTGGCAAGTCGACGGATCGATGCCCATCAGTGGACCGTTGGATTATTTCCCATTCCAACGAATGATCCTCCATGAAAGACCATGGTGTGTGCTATCCTGTCTGTGGAAAAGTGGATATAAAATATACTTTGCCGTTATTCAGTCACCTATGTGGCAGCAGTGGGTTTCCTCTGTGTCCTCTACTTATCAATGATTAATAATCAATGTGTTCAGGATTTAATCTACTATACAATTTGGGGCCGGTTACCATTTGTTTTTTGGTTTTTTTTAGTGACATAACACAGATGACTTGGGATAAAAAGAAGTTTTTTTCCTTTATAATGTGCAAAAAACCCAACTATTATTCTTTTATGAGGAAAATACCCATGAAATCCTAACGTTGACTATCGCGAATAAAGAAAAATCGTAAAAAATAAAATTCCCCTTTTTCTATCTTCACGTGTTATTTTTTCCCCAATTTTCCAAAAAGGGACCCTAGAAAAATGGTGCAGATTATACCCTGGTGTTCCAGTGGTCTTGTTAAATAAAATTTATCTTTCATCTTATACAAGTTACATGCATAGCATCTTCATCTTGTCGGCCATCTGTATGTAGGTGTTGATCACTTTCAACATATAAATAAACAAACTTTATTGAAAAATAACTCACACAGCTGTAGAACATATAACCATTTCTACATTTTGCTCGCGAGCTTCCGTACCTCTAAGAATTCGTTCCTCGTGTCCTCTAACGAAGTCCCACAGACGAACAGTCCCGTCGTCCGAGCATGTCGCGAACTTACTGTCACTCGGGCAAAAACTGGTAGAAAAAAAAACAAATAACAAAGATGGAAATTAGGAAAAAAGCATTTATTCATAAAAATAAACAAAGCATACTTTTTGAACATTTCAGTCCCAATTCGCTCGCTGGCCAAGAAAAGTAGGTTACCATCCAATGATCATCATCCTGTCGACTGGTTACATTGGTTGGTAATGTTAATCTTCCATGTCGTAACTTTATTTCATTGCACGAAACATGGATAACAGATTATCAAAATGAGAGAAATTCTGTCAGTTGTGTTAAGGAAATCTATTATTTTTATTTAAACCAAAACTACAACATAGACAGAGTACAACAGATTTTTTGATGTTCATAATTGAATGTTACCCACAAGTCTTTATTCGCATTTAATAATATACATTACAATGCCATATATACAAAGAGAATAATCTGACATCATGCAAAAGATTAATCTGCATAAATGGGACAAAAGTTTGTAAAAGTTGAACTAGTTGCTGTGCGAACTTTATTGCGAAACTGTCACACATAGCAAACTGTATACACAATATATTTCGTAAATATGAAATTCCTAATTTTTTTAAAGAGAGATGTAACATTAAGAGACATATTTCTGCATGTATGACAGAAACAAGAAAGACTTGTCGATACAGTAATATAAATTAAACACCATTTTATTGAGACTAAATCGACAACGATGTTTTACGTAGCTACAACATGAATGTTATGATTCGACGTTGCATTACACTCGATTTCAACAAAACATTTTATTTCACTTCTTTATTCTAGACTATCCCAAATTTCAATTTATTTTATACAATAATAATTCTATTTATTCAAATCAATCCATGCAGTCATTAGAAGAGGGATTTCATTGCATGGAGCCCTAACAAGAAAGGAAAACGGTTTGTTTAATGACACCACGATCTGTAACGGGAAACCACAATCGATTCCTGATAGTTGACATTTGTTCTTTCCCAAAAGTATATTCATGGAGAACTTCATAAGGTTTTATGTTATACATTTTACAGGCCCGTAGCCAGGATTTTGAGAGTGAGTCGTTTAGGCTTATAGGTGAGACACAAAGTGCTTCACACGAAGGCACGACATATATAAA
>JAULBR010096054.1:0-11712 GCA_032355825.1 Melanodrymia aurantiaca
CGTCTGACGTCCAATAACCGCTGATTTATAATCGATGTGTCTCTAGTGGCGTCGTTAAATAAAACAAACTTTACTTTGACTTAATCTCAGTGGTAGAGCGATCGAAGCGAGTAATTGTGTCCCATCATGTGCAATGCAGTGGTGAGGAAATGTGTTAATCCAGACACTTTTCGAAGAACAGTACAGTCCGGGGACACTGCGATTCCACTGGAGCATAATGGAGAGCGCTTTTTAATCGTAGTATCTTGCCGCGTTAACTCAAGTGAAGTGGCGCACAAGTAATTTGTTTACCCAATTTCATAGAAGCAGAGAGAAAAAATTAAATAACTCTTTATTTTTTATATATATACACACCATGTATATATATTGATTTCCAGTCAGCTTTACACAAGACTTAATATTTAATGTAAATAGAGGATGCTAAACTAGCTATGGCTTCGGTATCAGGAGATAAACTTAATATTAAATGGCAAGAAGCTTAATGATCTAATTATAGGGATGAAAATTTTACGTTGTGAGCTGTCAGAGATGGGGTATGGCACTATGGGTGGGCTAGGGTGGTGGGGTTGTGGGGAGAATAGGGCTACATGCACTTTAAAAAAAAATGTTTACATTTAATGTTTTTCTTTTATATTTAAAAACATAATTTCTGATCCAGATTAATTCACTTGTCCACTGAGGAGTGTTAGGGTGGGGGAGGGTAGGGAGGAGATTGGGCGTTCATTATATTTTATTGCACATGTCTATCCTAAAACGGGCCTATTGGTGGACCAGTTGTGGATCTGTGTGTAAAACGAGAAATAACCTAACATGTCCACTAATGGTTAATATAAAAAAAAATTAAGAAAAAATTCTTTTGAGAAAACAAAGTAAAATATTTGGGGAAAAAGACATACCATTGAGAAATTGTGCCAAATATCCGAGTCTAAAACCCTGATCATGTATAGATGTCAATATTTTTTACAAAGGTAGCAAGGGAGTAAAAGCCAGGTTCAGATTGCTTTTTATGTAACAACATCAGTCCACAGTTGATTAATGTTTAATGTTAGAATCATCGGAATGAAAGGGACGGGGTCGAACCCAATCCTAACTTTATTCCGATCCGGGAGCGGAACGTAGCTCAGAGGTAGAGTGTCCGCCTGTAGCGGGATGGGTCGTGAGATCGATCCTCCACAGCGCAAAAACAATTTATGGGCTTTTTACCGTTCCAGCCAGTGAAACACATCTGGTTTATCAAATTCCGTGTTGTGTGCCATTCTGTCCTTGCGGCGACAGCGGGTTTCCTCTGAGACCATGTGTCAATATAACCATGCACCTGACGTCCAATAACCGCTGATATATAATCAATGTGTTTTTCTAGTGGCGTCGTTAAATAAAACAAACTTTACTTTATAATCAATGTGTTTCTAGTGGCGTCGTCAAATAAAACAAACTTTACTTTACTTTTCCTACATGTTAGGAGAGAGACAGTGTTAAATTGCTGTCGTACAGTTGCAGGAAATGTCACTGATTGTAAGTGAGCTTTATCTCTGCGTATAGAGATTATAATTGGGGGACAGCAGCGATTCTCAATTAGTTACATCCTCTGGGTGCAGTGGATGTCTAAAGAGGATATTTCCTTCCAGGGAAGTCATACTTGGGATGCTATGACAGGATAAACATTTATACAGTCAATGGCAAAGTTTGTTTGTTTAACGACGTCATTCAAAAAACAAAAAAAAAACAAAAAAAAAAGAGAAAACTTTAACGACGCCACTGGAACACATTGATTATAAATCAGCTGTTATTGGACATGGTTATAATTATTGACACATGGTTTCAGAGAAAACCCGGTGAATAAATGGAATGGATGCTTAAAGACATCCCAGCACAAAAATAAACGTCGGCTATTGGGTATCAGAATACAATAAATTACAGAGTTAAAGATAAAGTTTGTTATATTTAACGACGCCACTGGAACACATCGATTATAAATCAGCGGTTATTGGATGTCAGACGCATGGTTATATTCAAACATGGTCTAAGAAGAAACCCGATATCACCGCTTCATGGGCTACTCTTCCACAAATGACAGCAAGGCATCTTTTATGTGCACTATCCCATAGACAGAATAGCACACACCACGGAATTTGATAAACCAGTCGTGTTTCACTAGCTGGAACAGAAAATAGCCCATAAAATGTGTTTTGCGCTGTGAAGGATTGATCCCATGACCCATCCCACCACAGGCAGGTCTTCTACCTCTAGACTCCATCTTTAGAATGATATAACAACTCTCGTTCATCAGTCAGTTTGTACGTAGACAATCATTGTGGTGATAGAGCTCGATGGTTGGAATGGAAAATAAACCAACAGGTCCACCAAGGAGGATCGATCCTACAACCCATAGGATGCTCTTGCGCTGTGCTACATCCTGCTCCTCACCCTTGTTATAACACTCACTTTTCAAATCAAACAGTCTCCATCATGTAGTGGTCACACCACGGCACTGGGCTCATGACTGGTAAATAATGGATTTGAAATCTGTCACGAAACATTGACAAAAAACATACAGCTGTGGGAATTGAGTCGATACGGAGTGAGGTCATGACCTCTATAAGGCTATTCATGACAATGTGACGAACAATTTTAATATCAAACAGTAGAATGGCACACCACAGTATATTAAAATTAAGTTATAACTAACTAACTAACTAACTAACTAAGACTCAACCTCACACCACCCATACGAGACTATAGTCTACAAATTACCACAAACTCTTCAAACGCCTCTCCTCCATCCACTTTCGCTATCAGCTTCTGCAACTGATCGAGAATATCTTCCTCATCATCTTCGTGCATCGACAACAAAGGGAGAGAACTGAGCCACTCTGCGTTTATTGTCTGGGGAATTCGAATGGGCAACTTCCTTGGTGATAAATACACTGCAGGTGTCTGATCTTGTTTCGCATCCTGTAATGTTTTATTGTCGGCGCTGTTGTTCAACGAATGGTTGGTGGGCGATTGTAACGAATTGTCCGAAAATGGCCCACTGTCTTTTAAATAGTTCTCTGCTTCGTCTGCAATGGAATCGATGTCATCATCCGATGCACTGAGTTCGTCCACGGATTTTGATTTAGTTTGATCACCAACTGTTCCTTTGCAAGCGGATGCCCCATCATGTTTGTCACTATCCGTATGGCTGTATGGCTTATGACTAGGTGTGTAAGAATCCTGGCTAATTGTGTCGTTTGATATGGACTCCGGGTCGAGAGATGCTCTATAAAAATAAAATGAAACTAGAATGTAAGTAACTGGAAAACATCACAGAGGAATTCTCAAATAAAACATTTGAGCCAAACAATAAGTTAACTTTAACCTAATCTTGATAAAGATAAAGATAAAGTTTGTTTGTTTAATGACACCACTGGAACACATTGATTATAAAAGAGCGGTTATTGGACGTCAGACACATGGTTATATTGTCACATGTTCTCAGAGGAAACCCACTGTTGCCACTTCATTGGCTACTCTTACCGAAAAACAGCAAGGTTTTTTTTATGTGTACTATTCCATAGACAGGATAGCACACACCACAGAATTTGATAAACCAGTTATGTATCACTGGCTGGAACGAAAAATAGCCCATAAAATGTGTTTCACTGTCGAGGATCGATCCTTCGACCCATCCTGCAGCTGGCAGGCATTCTACCTCTAGAGTATGTCCCACCCTTGCAATCTTTTTATACCCACAACGTACTTCTGTTTCGACAGCAAACAAATTTCTACCTCCACATTGCATGCAGTATTTCTATAACACAAATACTATACCAACCTCGACACTGTAATAATAACTTTTCCTGGAGCTTTCTTCAGAATCGATATAGCTTTGGTGTGGCTCAGGCCTACAATGGATTCACCATTCACCTGCAAAATCAAACCAATATGAAATGCAATTAATAGACGTTTAGTTGTAGGCCCTACATACCCAAGAGCATACTTGTTGCATACTTCCATTTGTAAAGTTACATGTACATACAATATAATATAAGATAGAGAGATAAAAACATCTGATGATAAATAGAGAATAATACACGAGTGGTATTTAGATATCATTTATCTTGCAAAGAGTTGTTTGAAAACATATCTAACGAGCGAAAGCGAGTTAAGATACATATTTAAACAATGAGGTGCAACATAATTGATATCTAACGGACACGAGTGTAGTATTCTATTTCTTCCATACCCTAAGAATATTTTCAAAAGAAATCGCAGTTTCAAACTAAACAAGTTTTAACTACGGCTCAAGACGTGACCTAATTTTACTCACTGCGTGCATTGCCATGCAATGTACATACATGTAATGGGGCATAACGCGACAAGATCTTTGTGTGGCAGTCAATCGCTAAACTTTGAAAATCAATCTGAGAATACTAATCAAGCAGTGACACTGGGAATGACCAGAGTGATTGTTTTGATTGAAAACATATTTTATTGTGAAAAATAAATGGATTGAGCACAAGTTTTCTAACTTACTAAGATCTCTCCTATATACATACAAAATAAAATGAATGGCGACAATTACATTTTGATATAAACATGTAACATAATACATATAATTATATACAAATTTGTTTCAATAATAATATAACGGTTAAATTAAGGAAAGAAGCATATTACATTTAGAGTGATCGAAAAGAAAGAAGAAGAAGATATAGAACAAGTTTGTATGTGAGCCTCATAGTACCTGTATTATTAAAATCCTTTTTCATTTTGTGAAAATAATTATATTCATGTTACTTGCATATGTGTATAAATAAAAAAATATTGTTTGCAATAATGTTCTCAGTGTTATTATGGCATGTGTTGGTGGGTGGAGGAGGGAGGGAGGGAGGGAAGGAAGCGGATGTTGAGATATCTGTTGTTTGCCGTGTCCATCAAAACGCATGACTTGTTAGTCTGCCCATTTTAATTATCTTTAAGCACACTGCAAATGAGCTCTTTAATTGAAGGGAAAAAATGTTGATTAGGCAATTTTGTGCCAATATTAGCAATGTGTTATTTTCACAGACAGTTTAATGTTTTCTGATGTGTGTTGATGACTTAATGCAGCTGTTGTGACCAATCACCGCTCACGATTAAGTGATTCCGGTGTTGACAGAGTAAATACTTCTACAGACCACAAGTATTCCGTGCTTTCATAGAACTGATTCCGTCTCCAAGCACACGGCACATTTACTTCTATCAAAATTCCTCTCTCTCTAACATGAAATTCTTTCATTTCTTTCAGTTACATGTATATTATATTACCTATATGTTAAACATGTATTATAAATGATTTTAAAGAAGCATGAATGGCTATCACATATGCAGCAAGGGGTATTATATATGTTCTATTTCTCAGACAGGATACATGGACCTAGCCGGGGGGAGAAGGTGTTTCAGGTTAAGATAATCACCATGCCACCCCCTCCCCCATGCCACTGGAGCAAATTGTAATTTTTACAGTGAAATATTAAGCTATAAGGGGAAAATGTAAAACAATATTATCAATTAGGTTCATACTATAACCCATCATTATCCGCTATGTTCATACTTGAACCCCATCCCATCCTCTCCTCTGCCAGACCATGCTACGCCCATGGGATAGTGCATACAAAAAATTGTCAATACATTTTGATGTATTAGTTGTGGACCACAGTAGTTGGAATGCGGGAAAAATAACAATCATGGATCTACTGAAGGATAGATCCTGCAACCTCATGTACCCAAAACAGACACTAACCACTATTTCATCAGTGTCACTCAACTCAGTTATTCTGTATTTCATTATTTCCATTTTTTCCACAAACAATCTCACTATCGTCATTGCATGTGCAGCCAATGCTTTTCCTTTTTTCTCATTACATAAACACTCATTGTATGTCTCGATGTCTAAATAGTAATGTAATGTAATTTGTGTGTTTTCAGTTCTCAGTCAAGTCGACCCGAAAGACGCGATCCCAGACTTCAGTGATGATGATGACAAGTAAGTTGTTCTTTTTAAACACTAAACTACTTCAACTAATCTGTTTCTGACTAACACAGGGGGAGGGGGACCGACTGATGTTCGATGGGGTCCTGTTGGGTTTTTCCCATTCCAACCCATGAGGAGCGGGGTGTAGCTCAGTGCTTGATGGGTCGAAGGACTGATACTCCTCAGGGGACATGTTGGGTTTTTTCCCATTCCAACCTGTGAGGAGCGGGGTGTAGCTCAGTGCTTGATGGGTCGAAGGACTGATACTCCTCAGGGGACATGTTGAGTTATTTACCATTCCAACCAGTGAGGAGTGGGCATATCTTGGTGGTGGAGCCCTGCTTGCAGGTCGATGGGTCAAAAGTTCTATCTTCCTCAGGGGACCTGTTGAGTTATTTCCCGTTCCAAACAGTAAGGTGCGGGGCTTAGCTCAGGGGCCGTGAAAGTGGGTGCACCAACATGGGAAATTAAAAATATTATATAGTAAAAACCATACTTTGGTGAAAAAACGTATGAAAGTGGGCCGCCCGTGATCTGCACAGCCCCCACCCCTGTTTCCCTGCCCCAGTAGCACACGTAAATCTTGATTATCCATTCCTTTGTTTAATGTTCAACACAAGTAAACGAACTGTGAATAAATTTCACGCACTTATCATTACGTTTATTTGTTTATTTTGATCAGCAATATTTTGGTTCATCATTTCTGTGGCCTCGCATTGCATCTCCACCTTTCTAACTCCATTTTATACAATCTTTATATTTTTTTATTAATTTGTTTATTATTAATGTTTTTTAATGCTGTGACTGGAATAGTCAGTGATAATGGGAGACAATCAGCAATCCAAGTTGTGAAATATGTGTTAGTATTAAAGAAAGTATAGTTATAAACAATCTACTTTACCTGAGTTCATATATTCAAGAACAGCAACTCCTGCAGTCCTGGCTGACTTGGAAAATGAATTTTGCATATAAAAGTCAAAGGTGTGCAAATCATGTGATGAAAATCATTCTACATAGGAATGTGATGGGGGAAATATCAGTGTGGGGCTGTGTGTGTGGAGGTAATAGCCTAGAAGTATACATACATTATATTATATGCATACAGTGTAACACACATGTATGCTACATACACTACATGTACACTACATACACTATGATAATTTTGTATGCACACAATACTGTATATATGCATACACAGAGGAAACCTGCTGCCACCACATAGGCTATTCTTCCAATAACAGCAAGGGATATTTATGTACACTTTCCCACAGACAGAACACACCATGGCCTATGATAGACCTATCTTGGATCACTGGTTAGAACTGGAAATAACGAGTCCACTTTGGAGGACGATCCATCGACCTATTGAACCTCGAATGGATGCTCTTGCATATCCTTATATGTATGTACATATACTTCATCATATGCGTACATACTATGCTGAAGTACATGTACACACATATATATATCATTGTATAAATCCACATTAAAACAAAACTATACTAATCATTGACTTTCATTATAATATCCATATCCATACATAATTCTTTTTTTAGGTATTTATTATGAATACAATAATCTTATCATAATACAATATGTATTGTATGTTTACATAGTTAACATTTAGTAAATTTCACTTACCCATGTAAACAATAAACTTATCGCAAACTGGAAAGAGACTTGAACACCAAAAAATAGTTTTACTATTTCAACAATGTTTATAGATATACAGACTATGGTAACAAGTTGGTGTGGGGGATGGTGTGGGGTATAGTCAGGAAGCTCCCAGATTATACCTACCGGTATATTCTGGTAGAGCACCCATTCTATACCCAGGTATACTTTGAAGGTATGTACATGTATATAACTTCCCATTGACTCGAGTGGGATTCTTCTTCTGCGTTCAAAAACGAGATTCAAACCCAGTACCTTCTACTCTTAAGCCCGGAGACAGTTCAATGTATACAAAGATAAAGTGTGTTTGTTTAACGACACTTCTGAAACACATAACAGTTATATCGACACTTATTCACAGAGGAAACCCGCTGTTGCCATATAAGCTACTCTTCTTCAAACCCAGTATCTACTAGTCTTGAGCCCAGTGGTCTAACCACGTAGACCGATCAATGTACAGATGTATAGAATAATTCTCCCTTTCATTTTATACAGTGGAAGTTCCCTGATGTCATGCAGTAAATACCTGCTGTAGATCATTGATTGGAACGGGAAAGATCATTTTTATTTCTATATTAATAACCTAAAGCAATGAATAGTTTTAGTGTCAAAGAATATTGTTTTATATGTTTTCATCTGTGCAGAACCAACACTATTGCCATTCATTCTACACTGTAGCAAGCTTTTAATACTGGCAGTTGTATTTAGTCTTTATCACTCACAAAATATGACATTTCTTTTACAATGAATAGTTTTCTTCCTCTTTATTGTCTTCTTGTCTAGAAAATTGTTGGCGTGAACTTGTACAGGAAATTCAATAATTTTATTGTTTTTAACGGAAATGGCCACTTTTGAAATTGTGATGGAAAGTGCTTTATGTATCATGATTAAGACAATTATGTGTAGAAGTAGTGTGGGTCATTACCATTTTGTGTGTTCGGGAATCAACTTTTGTTGTTGTGATAGGACATGAAAATTCAATTAAATATAATCAAATTTCTATAATAGAAAAACGGAAAAACTTGTAACATTTTTAAATGGAAAATTTTATGACAAGAAAAGGATGTTCATGCAACACACTTTATATTTTTCAAAAACTATTTTAAATATTTTTTAGATCTTGTTCATCACACAAAACAAAGTAAATTTATGTGTTTAGCTTTTGGCATTTAAAACTGAATTATAGAACCAGGTTCTTCGATTTGTGATTAACTACAGTTAAACCTCTCTAAACCTGACTCCCATAGGACCAAGTAAAAAGTCCAGTTTTCAGGGTGTCTGGTTTACTCGGGTTTTGATGTTTACTATGATTTTTTTTCGAAAACAGGGTTTCCCATATAAACATCCAATTAGATAGGAAATTAGCTGGACAAGGTCCAATTTTCTTGGCTTAATTTTATGTGTGAGATGTTGTAGTAGTTATATTTATTATGCACATGTTGATTGACACATTATTTGTAGTAGTTGTAAGTACATATTTTAACATGGTCGGCTATGGGATTTCGTTTGGTATAATGCACCCATGTGGCAAAATCCTATATTGGTTGTGTCATTTCACATGACATGTTTTGATTTCCAAAACTGTGTTAACTCAAACTAAAGTTGTATACAAAAAAGCAAGCTCCAATTACAAACAAATGAACTGTAATGTATAAAGCCATGACATTTGCGTGGCAACTAAAAACGATTGAATTCTACCTGTCTCCCACGAGACCTGACAACTGACATTATTTATGTTCGTATTTTCATGTTTAGCAACTGCTTGAAAATAAACACATATTACCTGTAAGTGAATTACTATTTGATCTGTTTGTAGCCCCATTGTGAACAGACTATACTGCATTTGCTGGTATATTGCAATAAATACAATGGATTCGTAAAGCATGCCTGTTCCAAGTTATTACAAGGATCAAAGCAAAACCCGGAGAGGTGTTTCCATATATATGTTTATCTACCGAGCGGTTTTGTAGATAAAACTTTCATTTTATTGAACAACTCATTGCCTATACATTGTGTATATAATGTCATCAGTTTTTATAATTCCCACATGTGGCTCATATCCATGAAATCAAATTGAAGCATTATTCTCATACCATCAAGTCATTGTCTGCACTTTTCACATTAAAAATAGATATCAATGTGTGCTTGTCTTCAGCACTGGCATGGTTTGATGGTTTATTTAGTAAATGAATAAAAATCATGGTCTACTGGATGTCAAACATTCACGGCATTGGAAGAAGCTTGTTGCTAGTACATAGGTTAGTCTTTCTATTTAGCAGCAATGGATCTTTTATGTGCACTTTTACAAAGACAGGATGGCACACTCCACAGCCTTTAAAGGAGAACTGGTTAGAATGGGAAAAACCCAATAGAATGATTGACGAAGGGTTCTAAAATTGGGTGGAATATTCTGCCCAGAGAGAGTACTTTTTACAAATGCTAAGTAAGAATGACTTAAACAGTCCATCTAGCAATCCATTCTGTTCTATCCATCAATTCATTCCATCCATCCATTCATTCTATCCATCCATCCATCCATCCTTGCATTCATCCATTAATTCCATCCATTCATTCATTCATTCATCCATCCATCCATCCATCCATTACACCCATTTATACATCCATCCATTCATTCATTCCACCCATTTATCCACTCACTTATTCATCCACCAATCCATTCATTCCACCTATCCACCCATCCATTCGTTCATTCATTCATTCATCCATCCATCCATCCATCCATTCATTCATTCATTCATTCATTCCATCAATGTATCCATTCATTCCATTTATTCTATCAAGCCATTCCCTAACTAAACGGTTTTAGTAGCTGATTCATGCATCAATTGCCAGTTGCTTTTTTGGTTCATGACTCTTTATCTCTTACTGTAAAAAAACAGTTCCTCATTATTGAGCCATAACTGTTTCATGAGACAATTAATGCAGGAGGTAAAACGACCACACGCTTAATGGAGCAGTTCAAAAGAGAAATAGTTTACCTACCAAATGGCCTGCGAAGGTTTTTAATTGATACTTTGAGGCAAACTACAAATGGTAATCTGTAACCAGTCGCCAATAAAAAGCAAAAGATATCATTGGGAGGGAGAGTAAATGAGATGCACCTGTTGGTTTGTTATGTTTATAATACTGTAATCATAAGGACCCCTCCCACCCACCTGACCACCTAATAAGAGTGCGCAATAGTCTGTTATTGTTATCATTGCAGTGATCAAGATTATAGAGGTATTCTGGGGATAGTAGATTATAATTTTTTGGATTCCAGACTTCAAAATCCCAAGGAGTAGGGCATAGCTCAGCGCAAGAGCATCTGCCTGAGGCTTGATGGGTCGAAGGATCGATCCTCAGGGAATTACCCATTTCAACAAATGATCCATAAGTGGTTTATTAAAGGCTGTGGTGTGTTCTATCCTGTCTGTCCAAAAGTTTAGTAAAAGATCCCTTGCTGTTATTTGAAGGAGAGTAGGCTATGTGGTGACAGTGGATTTCGTTGATGATCTAATCACTGAGCTAGATCTGTCATGACTCTACATGAATCCCAACAGTTGTTCTCTAGCCAGGCTGCTCTAACCACTGAGCTAGATCCCACTCCCCATGACTCTACATGAATCTCAACAGATGCTCTAACCACATGGCTAGATCCCACTCCCCATAGCTCTACATGAATCCCAGCAAGTGCTCTAACCACATGACTAGATCTCATTACCCATGACTCTACATGAATCTCAACAGCTGCTCTAACCACTAAGCTAGATCTCAGGACTCTACATGAATCCTAATATTTGCTCTAACCACTGAACTAAATCCCACTCCCCATGACTCTACATGAATCCCAACAGCTGCTCTAACCACTCCTGTCGTGGACAGACCTCTCTGGCGAAGTCAGAGGTTGTGCCCATGACAGGTGTGCTTGAACAGTTTTCTGACGGAAGCACACCAAAAAAAATACAGGGTTCTCACGGACCCGAGCTCCCGGGTCCCTGACGCAGTGATCCTGGTGTGGACGCACCATATTGCATCTGCGT
>JAULBR010096065.1:0-11711 GCA_032355825.1 Melanodrymia aurantiaca
TTAACAATGTGATATTTACTAGAGGCTGGTCCTCAATTCTTTTATTTGTTGACCATTCACTGCAGGAAGTGAGGAACATTTTTTATTGTTTGGAATCGGTGTTATAAAAACTTGTTTGCTATATTTGCGTTTGTACTTTTTAAAACCTTCTTTATAATAATATCCAACATTGATGTATGAACATATTTTAAACATCTTTCAATGTTTTAGAAAGTGGAAATGCAATTTTTGAAATATATTCCGTCAAAGTTCCAGATTGACAAATACAAAAACAGTCCACAAGTTTTCAACATTTGCATACAAAACATTTATACTAAACACAAAAATAAGCGATTGAACCCAAGAAAAATGTTCACACACAGTTTGAATTACTACAGAATATGCTGTGGAAATAATTTGGGCCGATTGATGCATGCACCAACAAGGCAAACTAAATATCCTCAACATATAATAACGTATAATAAAAACACTATATATACTCAGGAAAAAAAGAATTTATCTCAAAATGTGAATACAATTGGTAATACATGTACATTATATATCTTAAATGATTGTAAAACATTAAATACATGTGTATATATAGCTGGACAAAGTAGCCATATTTTAAATGTAATGATAAAAGTTGGGATCAAGTCACACATTTCCAAATTCAAAATGTTTTGAACGCTATAAATTTGTATTGACCCAAGATAATATTGTAGGTAAAATGTGTTTGCTAGTTTGGCATTTTTTTTTTTATCTATACCGATACATCAACAGTGAATTGAATGAATTTATGTTTTACGACACCCCAGCACGAAAAAATACATCGGATATTGGGTGTCAGAACATGGTAATAATGATGATAAACATCAACAGTGATACACTGTCTAAGCTCTTGCTAACTGCATTACACGATCTACTATTCAGTTTACGAGCATATTATAATTATACTCTACACAAACCTAAACACAGGATGGGAAGACATTTTCATCTGGTGAATAGAACCAGTTCCTGGTAAGGTCCAGGGGCCTGTTTCTCAAAACATTGTAAGTCTGGTTTACGACTAGTTGTGGACGTAAATGTAAGTAGAGAAATTTCGATCGTTAATGGTTACTTAGAGACTATGGTTAGCTGAGACGTCGTGGGTTTTTGGTCATTTGTGGCGTATTACCCGAGGATGCTATTCATTCTTGGACACATGTATGTTTAATTATATTTTGGGATACACTTTCGCTAGAAGTAGTAACAGATCAAAAATATCGTCAGTTTTGGTATTTTCATTACATCCAAATATGATAAGTTGAAAGGAAAGTCTAAGGTTCCTTATATGGCTACAATATTCCAATAACCAATTTAAAAAAGTGTTCCAAAAAGTCTGGACAATAGTACATTCCCAAAAAAGATGTTCTATGGATTCTCTACTTTCATGACAGAAAGCCTCACTGTCGATAAGTGTTAGCTTGTAGGCAAACGTGTAAGTCGTCAGTATTCTATGCAATATCCTATATTGGAACCATCTTAATTTAACTTCTTGTGTGGTAAGGAAAGGTTTCAAATAGATAATAGACCAGTTAAGATTAGTAGTGAAATGATCTTGCCACTTTGCCATAGCAGTAATTGGCACATCCGTAGATGTTAGTATATAATAATATAATTTTGAACCTTTTGTAATAGAGCACAATTTTCGTTTAACCGGACTATCATCTAAAGGAATATTTGTTTCTATCTTACTAATTGGTATTTCCTTAAGATATACCTTAAGCGAATTAATGACACCCTGATATTCTAAGAACGACACATTCAGGTCGTAGTTGTAATTAAATTCATTTAACGAAAAACATAAAAATTCTCATTAACTAGATCGCAAATCTGAGAAATGCCTTTTGTAAGCCAATTATTTTTAAAGTAGGTTTTTCTATTAATTTTTATGTGGCAATTGTAGAAGATGGGTTCTGATAGAAAGTCCTTAAAACATTAATTTTACCTTAATGACCACAGAGAAGTCGTAGAAAGCCTTAACACAGTCCTTCCAAAATAAGTTATTAATATTATTATAACATCATTGAGCGAAATCATTACCGAATATGGCAATGTTACGGAGTTGGGGAAAACATGCAAATAGAATAGGTTTCCATTTTGGATCATTCTCAGCCACGTAATCTTCAATGCTTTGATATAATTAAATATATCTATCATACCGAGACCCCACTATTGAATAGATTTGCACATAGTCACACGTTTGATCCTATCTGGCTTTTGATTCCATACAAGAGGCCAATTATTACTAGAGGTGGAAGTATTGGCATAATTTTATTATAGTATATTCTAGGGTCCGAAGTAATGACACATCGTTGTTGTACTAGGGCCGAAGTACTAATATAACTACACTGCAAGTATGCAGATATATCTACCAGGTGATTCCGTGCTAGATTTATACCTATGTACTTCATGTATGCGTTGATTCAGAACGAAGTACTAATTAAGCTATTGTTATTGGTCTATAAATAGATAGTAATGAAATGTCCACGCACTGTATGAAATGACAGTCGGCACACAAATCAATTCAATTCGCACACAATCAAAGTTTCGTCACACTCCCAGAGCCATGATTACTCGATTTGATCATCAGATTAAACGCCACAGATAACAGGGAACTCGTAGCAGTTTAATTACCCGTTCTTCGGGGCTAGTTTCAATGTCCACCTTTGACCACTGTCCACTACTGAGCAATAGCTACTGGTCAGTTAATAGCCAGGACGTGTGCGTGAAGATGGCTCACCACAAGGGGCCATAAAAGGAAGCTGTTTAACTAACGATCATTGACAAACATATGCCCATCCATTGTAATGTGCCGACCCGTTGGCTAAAGTGTCTGTTGGTCAAGCCATGAGGTGTCCGAGCAGTCAGTGTGTGTAGTGTCCATGATTCCAGGGGGTATGCTATGGCCTTTTGCCCTAAGGTAGATGTTTCAGGAGCTAATTCGAGAGATAGTCGGAGAAAAGGTGGATCATTACTTGTTGAGGGTAGCGCCATTTAACAAATTGAACCTATTGTCCAAACTGCTGGTCATCCTTTGTAAACGTGTTGGGTGTCTGTTAGGCGGAGTTTCGCCGATAATAGATAACTGGGATGGACAAAGTGCCAAACCTGGCATCTACAATGATGTCACTTCTTGTAGGTATTAACTTATTTCAAATTGTAGAACAACATTAACTATGTTATACTAACGTGTCTAGAACCAATGTATAAAGAACTCAAGAACAAGCCTGTAGAAATGCCAGTCAGGTAACATCGTTATAGAATGCATCAGTTAAGTAATGAAATAGAACTTTACGGAATGAAACTAATCATTTGTTCCCTAAACAAAAATAGTACCTATACGTATCTAGCTTATTGTAAGATAAAACCCATAAAACTATGTGTGATGAGTATAATGTCTCATTAGGGGTAGCCAGACATCATCATAATGATTCCAAACCTCGATTCCTATAGAACGAACATGAAATTACCATTTTGTGTTGTAATATCTTTGGAACACACTAAATTTTCTTCGTCAATAAAGTATATAAACTACGCCTGACTACGTTTACCAATTTGTTCTCTTTTATTGAATGTATCAAACACTATACATGTATAAGTAAATAGCATACAAGAAACTCCACTAGAAAGTAATAAATAAAGAATCAATATGTTTCGGTGTATATGCGCGTTTGTTAGCGAGTTTGCTCAGTTTCGCACAAAGGAAGTTGGGTGTTTTTATATTGATTTTTTAATTCCCGCTCAATTCAGTGACATAATTATTATAGTCACGTGCATCGCTTAGTTTTCCGAATAAGGAAGTGGTTAATATTCATTTTTCTAAGCTAATTAGTGATATGATCAATAATTTGTGTATAATACCACTGATCTTGCACACGTTTTCATAATTATCAATGAGGCTGTCGTGGCTTATGCCGCACAGCTTAAGTTTACGTAACTTTGTCACAATCTTGGGCTATAAATACAGGAACGAGCATGTTTACCAATAGCATGTACATGTGTATTTCCAATTCACATGTTATCACATTCTTATCGAATCGCCTTGATTTCTGTGACAAGCTATTGTCAACCCTTATAATGTACACGTAGAACAAAATTAATATTCGAGAATGAACAATTGTTTCTGGACTAAAATAAATGGACAGTTGATTTAATAATAAAAATAAAAATAATAATAATAATAATAATAATAATAATAATAATAATAATATGAGTCTTCTGATGAATGTGTGGTGTCGTAGTCAAGACAGTAGTACAAGTAGTTGTTTCATTTAGGCCGCTCTCAATATGAGTTCAAACTATCCAGATCTTTCATGAACTGATTTACTTCAGTAGTTCCACATTTAAGCTTTCTACAGTCGCTGTGTGTTGAATACACTCGGTTTTTCGGAATCCAAGTAGGTTTTGGCTTCGTCTCTAGACGAATAATTCTCCTTGACTTGAATCGTTGTCCTTTCCTGGCTGATATTAATAGTCTTTTGTTGCTGCAATTATGGAATTCGGGTCTATCATTGGCATATATATTTCCAACACGGAATCCTTATTATACGGGTGTTGTTGTTGTTGTTGTTGTTGTTGTTGTTAAATCGCTTTTAACGCGTACAGTTTTAACATTTGCTACCCACTATAATTATGTCACATTTAACAATTAACAAACATTCTATTCATTACAGGGGCACAGTTTCCTCTAGAGGACGAGAACAAACGAACGAGAACGGCGTATACCAGAGGACAGCTTCTAGAATTAGAAAAAGAGTTTCATTTTAATAAATACATATCCCGCCCAAGACGTATTGAACTGGCGGCCATGCTTAACCTCACAGAGCGACACATTAAAATTTGGTTTCAAAATCGTCGCATGAAATGGAAGAAGGATGAGGCCAAAAGACGACCTCTGCCGCGCCCCACAGAGAAACACAACCCCGACAGTCCAGAGGATTCAATAGCTGCTGAAACGACGGAGGATGTGAAACGTCCAACGTCACCGAAAGAAGACCACTCACGAATATCAAAGTCAAACGGTTGTGACAAAATTATTATCGACAAAATGGACCCCGACTCATTGAAAACAGAAAATGGAATTTGTGTCATTCAAAGAAAAATGGACAAGTTCCAGACCTAGCAGTTTTAGTTTGGTGTTTTATTTCACTGCCAGTCGCGACGGTAAACGTAATAATATATTATCACCTATTCAAATTGGTAGCTATAGCAGAACACCCAATAGGCCCGTATTGCATTCCCTACAGGAGGGTACGTTTTCCATTTAAAAAAAGGACATTCAATACCAAAATTCAATTATATTTTATGAGGACCAAAAGTTGACCTGGTAATATTATGTTCTCTTAAAAAAAATGTTAGCTTTGGGGATCGCGTTCATTCCAACTTTTCGAATCCATCCTCCTCCTCAATACGGGCCTGCCGGTGATAGGCTTTCTGTTCAGCTGCATTCCAATTCAAGAACATTAGTTGCTTCAAAAGTCCATTTCCTTGAGGATGGTCACAATGCTATACTTATATAATATACATGTGTCATCGCTCACTGTGTAAACTCGCAGGTACATGCAATTGTCATATTATACATTTGTGAGCATTTCGGATCAAATAGACGTATATTGGTATTCCATACGTGTCCATGTACGGCTGAGTGTGAGACTAAGTTATTCTACATAATTATATCACGGGGGAACCACACACACCTCCACTCTTGAATACATGTATGTACCTACGTACGTACGTTAATAGGTAGTGCATCTACTATAATTATACAGTGCAAAGCAAACATGAGACTTCATTGTGAACAGCGTGAAATAAACGTTTTACTCAGTGTTGTAGCGAGGCATGGTTGGAGAAGTGGTACGAATGTGATACCGAAGAGAACGGCCGTGCACCGACATCACCAAAAAAGAACTCGCAGAAATGTTTTTGTGCGTTTGCAGTCCATGCTCTACTTGGCATCGACACAGATTGAACATTGTCTATACTAGCAATCGTCTCCATGGCTGTTAACATGTTTTATATGGAAACATAGACGCGCCGAAAACTTTCTAACGTTTTAAGGGCGAGTCGAATCTCAGTTATCCACACAAAAAACTAGCTCACCTTGGGAGAAAGTAAATGTATGTTTGAAATTAATGCAACTGAATGAGAATATATCAACCATGTGTTGCTATGGAAATATGCAGCCATTGCGATGTATACAACAGCTATCTATTCCTTGTATACTCTGAAACAGTAATCAGTTTATGCTGCTTTCGAGTTTTAATTAAAAGTGATTGTTATTAATTTTAATATTAGTTATTACTTATAACTCATCTTTTATTTATCTAATGTTAAGCAAGCTTGATAATTTGGTAAATCAAATCTGTAAAAAAAAAACCACAATCAATTCCGTATTGTTGCAAGCCAATGATGTCATTCCGTGGTTACTTAATCCTAGCAAGAAGAAACCATTGAAAATACTCTTAGCTTGTGAAGATGACAAAAGTGAACAAGACAATGATGTTTTTTAAATTTTATTTTGCAAACCTTTACAAACATTACCAATCTTTACACTGGGTATATAGAGTACATTGTTGTAAACATTCTTACTGTTCACCAAAAAAAGAGAAAACAAAAAGATATCCACAAAGTTTTCAGTTAAAAGGTAAAAGGTCCATACTAAATTGATCAACGGGAATGTTTCGAAGTGTTGAACCATTTTAGCTCAGTTGTGAAAATGGTATCTCCCGCCAAAACTTTTAGTGATTTTTATGTCGTAACACATAGTGTGCACCTTAAAACTAGAACCACACACACACAATATTAGAATAAAATAATGTCAGTTAGTAGTACAAAATAAGGGAAATATTTTCCCCGTCTAGTCAATGGAAAATGGCTGACGTTATCATTCTTGTAGCTCAACTCATGAACACGTTTTTGTTATCATTTTCCTCAAACATTGTTGTCAGCCATATTGAACCTGTGACATCGATAGTTGTGTGGAGTATTCCAATGATTTATTTTTAGACTAATTTTAATGAGAGCTCAGGTCTCACATATGACTTATAATCTTGGTAGATTATGGTTTTTAGTATAATTTTGTGAAAAAATTATATAAATGTGTTTTTCCAATTGTACAGTATTTGATATCAGTTTAGCATTGAACAAACATATCCCAAAACTAATCATCTACTCACAAAATAACTTGCACATAAATGTTGTAATGCAGCCAACATACATCATCATTTTCATGTAAATAATAAAACAAAATGTAAAATGTAAAAATACATAAACTAAAACTAATGCGAAAAACACATTGCATTGATTTGCTTGAAAGAAATTGTTCCTTTATGAAATAACTGCATACAGCAAAAAGATATCTCGGGATGTTTCAGATCATAAAGTAATAGGCTGCTTATAATCAAAATTGAACAATAAGCAAGCATGTGATGGCAAAATGTAGTCGATAACAGTGGAACAGCTAATTGTATGGTGGACTAATCGGTTTTACATAGGAGGGTTCATTTTGGTAAAAAAAATGTAGAATTTCAAATAGCAAAGTATATTTTTTTGGACAACCAAATATGTTGTTATTTAAACACTTTGTATGAAAACCCCTAATCCCTCCTAAATTTACACACCTGGGTTAGTAAGATAAATGTAGGTTAGATTCTAGGTTATAATAATTATTTATAACTACTTTTAGTGATTGGTAAAGGATTTAATTGTATTGGATACCAATGCTAAAATACATGTAGCATAAATACAGATTCAATCAGGTAAGACTTAGTAAACACATTTGACACATGCATAAATATATAAATACTAAAGGACTAAAAAACGGAAAGAAATCCAGACAGTGCTCGTAACTAATCAACATGCATACTAGAAAACACTACTAGCAGAACATTACTTACTTGCACACATATTTTAAATGGTAGATAACTAAGAAATGCTACCAGCTCCATTCAACAAACACAAGGAAAGGAAACAAAATGAACATCCAACCATCACACATATTAGTACATGTACAGCAAGAGGTAACCTTGGGTGTATGCATAAATGTCAATGTGTTTCACAATCAGGACAAAGTTAGTATTGAGTTCAATTCCCTCACTCAAGTTCTATTTGTAACATAAAACATTGATCAACTGTGGACAGATATTTTTACAAATAAAGCACTCCAGTTTTACCCCTTCCTCCTGTTCCGAACATTGTAATCAGATTATGAAACACATTGACATGTATGCACAGCCACTAACCAGTAATACTCATAACCACTAAGTTAGTTAATTAAAACTGGTGCATTACTCTAACGAAAACGTGTAACAAACAACAATAGAATAAGACAATTCTCAAGCCAACTCACAACAATAAACACAGAACGCCACCGACAGAACTCAATCTGCTTTCATCTAAAACAACGAACAAGTTAAAAGATCATCTTAAAGCCACGTAGTGAAGCCACGATAAGTAAAATGCGGACAGTCACCTCTTTGCAAAAATGAGAAGACACAGAATTTGAGATCCTATTGCATAGCTAAACCAACCTAAGATTCCCCAACTGTAGCATTGTGATATCATCTCAAAACGGGCACCAAGAAAATGAGGAAGAAACATAACTTGGGTTGTGCAAAGACATGTACATGTATATATATATATTACGATTCAAATTATAAATGTTACATTTAATACTGTAACCACATATAGTTGATTAACCTAATATAACATTATACCAACGAGTTAGTAAGTACATGTACTTGATGGAAGATACAAAGGGTATACATCAGTCCAATCATCATTTCAGTCAGATGTCATCGGTGGAAGGGAAAATCATTGGTGTCAGTTATTTTAAAACATGTTGTCAGAAGAAACCAACAGCTGCCACAAAGGATACATTTTTACTAGCAGCAATAGCTCGTTTATATGCACTTTTCAACAGACGGGAAGTTTTTATTTATTTCAATAGAAATAAATTTGGAATATACTTGGTTTGGTTTGCATACTGTATTACCAATAACTCAATCTTTTCAGAAAATACCTACACTTATCAAAAAGCAAGTCACTTTGTTTACGCTATAAATATTGAATGCTAGATTATATGCTATTACCCGGGAGATGCTATTTTGGCCTTTGACTTTTATTCTTCAGCCATTCTTACTTTTTCTTTGACAAGATTTCACTTTCTCCATTTTTACTTTTTTCTTTGGCCATTTTGACTTTTATCTTTGGATATTGCTATCTATATTTTAAATAAATCTGCTAACTAAAGAGATTACTTTCACTTTGGTCTACATAAAAAAATCTTCAATATCTTTTCATAATTTACATGAAGAGAGTGAATCACAGGTACAAGACAAAATAATGTATAGTGGAGTGTCAGGATGATTCCGATAGCTTTTACGCATCACACAAGAACTTACCCAACTTAGTGAACGAATGCTAAAAACGTAAAATTTTAATTTAATTACAAAAATGTTTGGAATTGGATCATTTACACCCTACTTTAATTTTTATTACCTTGGTAAAGATTAACATCTTGTCTACATGATGAGACAGTAATAATTAATTATCAAACGAGTTCAATCACTAAGTTCCTATAGTAATGTGCGACATTCCCATATATTATAAATTTTGATAAATGCCTTGGGATCCAATTTGATCTTAGCAAATTAAACCTTGCATGAATACATTGTTAAGTATGTGAAAAAGCAGAAATATGAGCAATAATTAATATTGTACATTCACCTTAAAAGCACAGCCCAGAGTTTTAAAATGGATGTCACTGTACCTGTACTTCTGCTTATATTTGTAACATACTTCTGACAATTCCTTTTTATTAAAAAAACCATTTTATACATCTTACAATATCAACATATGTATATCCTGTATGTACTAGTCATCCAAAATTAATAGCTTAATGTAAACAATTAAATAATTTTTATCGTACAAAATTAAAATGATTGTAGTCAAATGTCCTAGGACCATACTAAATTACCATACTACAAATGCATTTGATATACATATATTGATATTGTAAATAGTAAAATGTAAATCATTGTCAACATTATACAGAGAGAAATATGTTACAAATAACACTAGATGTGCATGTAGGGTGGTATCTATCTTAAGACTTGTGACAAATATGTTACAAATTGCATTATACTTCGTGTCTGAACATTTGTAGTGTGTTTTTCGTAGATAACTTTAGTTTCGTTTATCATAGAGAAAAGAGGTAAATATTTTTGATAATAAAAAAGTACTATTTTTGTGTCCTAATTATATAACTTTAGGTTAACAAATTACAATATTGTAATGCAAATACATAAAAAAAATCTTCAGAAAAACCAATGGCCAACGATGTACATGAGGTATAGATGTGTATGTAGGGTGCTATCTATCTTAAGACTCGGGAGTTTGACTTTTAAGTGGTACACATATTTCTGGATCGATGACATCATGACAGTGAATACCATCACACTACCTTACAAATGACAGATTCAGTTATGCTAAAAAGAAAACAGAGCAATGCAGGACAAGTCCAAATATCATGCATAATGAATTTATAAAAATAACATAAAACTATGCAAACTCAATCCTGCTATGTTAATAGTCCTGAAAAGCTTTTAGAGATTCAAAATTATTTCTTGTGTTAGGCATATATTATATAAAACTATGAAATTACTTCCTCTATTAAAAAGACAGTGAAAATAAAGTCACAATATAGACTAGGAACGTAAGACTATTCTGGCTTCTTTTTGGGTGAATCTGGGAACTGGTGTAATGCTGGGCTGAGACCAAGCAGCAGGAAGTGTCGTTGATAGGCGTGAGTCATGCGGAACTGATTGTCTGTGCCGTGAAGACGGTCTAAAACACCAAGTACTCCATAGTTCTGGTTGAATCTAAACAAAACAAGCACAGTTGCTATATTGGGTGCAGAAAC
This sequence comes from Melanodrymia aurantiaca, assembly GCA_032355825.1. Taxonomy (NCBI): domain Eukaryota; kingdom Metazoa; phylum Mollusca; class Gastropoda; order Neomphalida; family Peltospiridae; genus Melanodrymia; species Melanodrymia aurantiaca. The sequence continues at coordinate 10,943 of JAULBR010096065.1, forward strand.
AAAAATAATATTTTGGGAACTTCCAATTAACAAGAATTGAATAATACATACAAGGTAAAAAATTTAAATAGATACTGTTAACTATGCTATTTAGTAGAATAGGGGACATAACTCCAAAATAATTTAAGCTGGCGATGCCCACAAAGACCTTACTGCAAGATCCCTTTAGCCCTTATTTTATCATTTTGACAAATGAGAATTTTGTTTGGGGATACCAGATACATACACAAATTAAAAATATAAGAATATTTATGGAGGTGGCTGCATTTATTGTCATTAATAGACTATACAAATATTAGAATTAATAACTAATAATTTTATCAACCAGATTTCATTATAATTGCAGTTAGATTATTAGAACAAATTCAATATCAGCAACTGACATTACAAAACAAAAATATATCCAGATACTATCACGTTGCTTCTCCAATATGGCATCATTGATGAAAGCTATTTGTGCATACCGTACTGTACTAGCAACTAAATGTTTTTAAATTATTAAATTGTTTTTAAATAATGTTTTAAATCAGTGTTGTGTCACTCCCGGCTAAAATTCCTGGGTCCACATCTTGAATATAGTGAAAATTACAAGCAACATTGAACAAGGAAAGTACACACAGACATATCAACTTATAGTACAGTCAAACCTGTCTTAAGCAGCCACCTAAGGGAGTAACAAAAAAGGGCCTCTTAAGACAAGTGGCTGCTTAATACAGGTCATAATGCACTAAAATTGATGATTTGGGAGAAAATTATGGTGACCCTTTAA
>JAULBR010096087.1:0-11708 GCA_032355825.1 Melanodrymia aurantiaca
ATATAACCATGCGTCTGACGTCCAATAACTGCTGATTTATATTCGATGTGTTTCTAGTGGCGTCGTTAAATAAAACAAACTTTACTTTGACAAACTGTGACGTCATGATATATTCACTGTCTATTGGGAGTTGGGCGTAGCTCAGCACAAGAGCGTGTGACGTCACTATATGACATATATCTGACTGTGATGTCAAGACGTATTCATCGCCGATTGTGAGCAAGAGCATCGGCCTATGATTCGATGTGTCGAAGGATCTATCCTCCTTAAAGGGACCCATTGGATTATTTCCCAATCCAACCAATGAACCACAACTGGTCCATCAAAGGCTGGTGTGTGCTATCCTGTCTGTGGGAAAGACTACATAAAATTAAAATAATTATTATGTATATAAAAATACTATTAAAAGTTTAAACGACTATTTCATAGAAAATTAACCTGGTTTGTTTCTATTGGACGCACAATGTTTATCAGATATGTACGTGTATTTCAGTCAGATGCCTGGCGTAATGCTTCAAGACAGCACATACCAACCAACATTCAGTTCTTATCTCAGCCTGGATTCCAGGTCATACCACCGCAAGTTACACAACCGGTAAGTAACACATCAAGACCGATCCAATCGGATTCAGTGTTATAAAAAGTTGTTTAATGAGATCCAATCAAATTTAGTGTTATAAACTTCTTCATTTAGATCCAATCAGATTCGGTGTTAAAAACTTGTTGAATTTAATCCAATCAGATTCGGTGTTATAAACTTGTTGAATTTAATCCAATCAGATTCAGTGTTATAAACTTGTTAAATTTAATCCAATCAGATTCAGTGTTATATATACATGTAGTTGTTCAATTAGACCCAATCAGATTCAGTGTTATATAAACTTGTGTAATTAGACCCAATCAGATTCAGTGTTATATAAACTTGTGTAATTAGATCCAATCAGATTCAGTGTTACATAAACTTGTGTAATTAGATCCAATCAGATTCAGTGTTATATATAGTTGTTCATTTAAACCCAATCAGATTCAGTGTTATATAAACTTGTGTAATTAGATCCAATCAGATTCAATGTTATATATACTTGTTCAATTAGACCCAATCATGGGAACGCAGAAGAAGAAGACCCAATCAGATTCAGTGAGATATAAACTTGTTCAATTAGACCCAATCAGATTCAGTGAGATATAAACTTGTGTAATTAGATCCAATCAGATTTAATGTTACAAACTTAATCTTTTCAGATCCGCCTCCAGTCACAAGTGATGTCGGGTCAGAGTGGAATTCCGAACATCATTCCGCACAACCAAGTGATGGCCAACTCGAACACGCTGATGTATCCCATCGTGCGCCCACCACAGCCCATCAACGCCGCCGGCGCAAACATCATGCCCCGCACCTCCGTCTTTCTTACCCACAATGCAAATGGGCAGCAGCTCCGAGGACAGAATATCGTTCCCAGTCCGATGCAGTTTCAGATTCGACCGTCATTCTGAACGGACATGTAAACAATATGCCGTTGTTTTGAGCAGACGTAAACAATATGCCGTCAGTTTGAACGGATATGTAAACAATATGCCGTTGTTTTGAGAAGACTCAAGCAATATGCCATCATTCTGAGCAGACAGACGTAAACAATATGCCGTCATTCTGAATGGATGTGTAAACAATATGCCGTCATTCTGAGCGGACGTGTAAACAATATGCCGTCATTCTGAATGGATGTGTAAACAATATGCCGTCATTCTGAGCGGACGTGTAAAGAATATGCCGTCATTCTGAGCGGACGTAAACAATATGACGTCATTCTGAGCGAACGTAAACAATACGAAGACTGATGTTGCGTCTTCATGAGCATCATTTTAACCCTGGTTAAAAATAACACGGGCTAACTTAACCTGCGTTAAATATGTGTCGCGTCTACACGAAGGAAAATAACACTGGTTATTATCACCAGGGTTAAAAGTGCATCTCCGTCACATGACGTCATTGTTATTCTGTTTACAATATTAACCGCGGGTTAACCGTCTACACGGGAACGAAAAAGTGGAAATAAATATAACCCGGGTAAAAATCGGAGTCTGACCCGGGTTCAATTGCAGAGTCAAAATAACGCAGGTTAAATTTTAGCACCACATTTTTCACCTTGTGTAGATACAGTGGTAGTCTCAACCGAACAGTCAGATAGGCTTCGGCAGATCGCCAAAACCTCCTAGGCAGATGACTGACAAGGCCTGGTTTAGATGTACATTTTTCACCATGTAGACTCATAACCCTGGGTTAAAAATCCTCGTGTAGATACAGTGGTGGTCTCAACCAAACAGTCACCTAGGCTTCAGCAGATCGCCAAAACCTAGACCGATGACTGACAAGGCCTGGTTTAGATGAACATTTTTCTGGCTGGACGACCCTCGGACTATACATTGTAGCTAGAGATATATCCAAAACTGACATCCATACCAGTAGCCAGGATTGTGATGGGGTGTTGTTTAGGCTTATGGAGCCAGCAATGTTAATTACTGCCCATGCCTGGGCACCTAACCATGCCTAGGAGACTGTTTGGTTGAGGCCATCACTGTAGGCCTTGACTTTACTTAAAAATGAGCAAAAAATCAATCTTGTGGGAATTGATATCCAACTTATATTATACAGTAGATTCAACTTATTTGCATATCGGTTTATAAGGAGCGGGGCGTAGCTCAGGGCAAGAGTGTCCACCTGAGGTTCGATAGGTCGATGGATCGATCCTCCACAGTGACCCCATTGGGTTATTTTCCATCCCAACCAGTGATCAAAGGCTGTGGTGAGTGTTATCCTGTCTGTGGGAAAGTGCATATAAAAGATCTCTTGCTGTTATTTGCATAAGAATAGCCTATGTGGTGGCACGGTTTCCTCAGTGACCAAGTGTCGATCTAAGGGTTTGACATCCAATAACAGCTTATTAATAATCAATGTGTTCCAGTGGTGCTGTTAAACAAACTTTTATTTTTATCACTTTATATGCATATTGTCATGGCAGGCTGCAAAGCATTACAAAATATCTAGAATTGCATAGAAAATGTCACTTATTCTGGTTATTTGCATATAACTTTTCTGAATCGGCTTGTCCTACTTGTACAATTGACTAAGATTTCATTTGTTGTGCGGAAATGGTCAAACAAAATTGTGTAATGCATTGTATAATTATTGTTCAATGTATTAACAACTTTTTTATTGCCACAATTAAGACTTATTAAATCTTTTGAGTTGTTTATTTTTGTGAATGTTTTATTTTTATTCAATTAATTACACTCATTTATATTCAAATGGTTAATGGAATAAGCTGGTTAATGACATATAGTTGCTATGCAACAGGGCTATGCAAATAAGAGGAATCTATTGTCATACCGTAGATCCTGAAATTAATGCGATCATTATATAACTGCGAGTGAGAATTTTTCGCATTAATAATATAACGCATTTATGTTAACTGATTGCTACACAAACATGTTAGAACAAGTACTATATCAAAGGGAGACCACTCCCATTAATTTCATGTCGCATTTTAGTCTGACCACCCTTACTCGCATAAATTTAGTGATGCGTTAATTTCATGATCTACAGTATCTATCGCTAATTGCCAAAGTGTTGTAAAAAGAAAAAATGTACATATTATATCTTTGCATGGCAAAGTTATGCTTTAGTGTGTGTTATGGAGAATAAATATTGTTTTTATGTTTTAAAAACTGAGAAATTTGTATACATTGTATATAAATAAGCGCTTTATATGATCATTGATAAAAGTGGTTTGATTTGATTGGTAACTCAAATCATGAATCTCTAGCGTTCAGTGTATTAAAATGTTTGAGATTCGTATGCAGTGATAGTGGATTACACATATAGAGAACAATACACGAGTGGCCGTTACAGATCACTGATCTTATAACGAGTTTTAAAAACGTATCCAACAAGCGAAAGCGAGCTGCATGCGATTTGTAACCATGAGTTTAATTTTCGCATAGTTCGCGCCCAATCTCAATTCGCGAAATTTATAAGCATTGCGTAATTTTACCACTTATCATGTGCTTGCAATAAGGCGACGGTCATTCGCAAAATTTAAAAAACTTACAGTGGTGGCCTCAACCAAACAGTTGCCTAGGCTTCAGCAGATCGCCAAAACCTTGTAGGCAGATGACTTACAAAGGCTTAGATGGAAAATTTTCTGGCTGGACGACCCTCGGACTACACCTAGAGATAATCCAAAACTGACATCCATATGAGGCCAGTAGCCAGGATTGTGAGTTGATGTTGTTTAGGCTTATGGAGCCCAGTGATGTTAATTGCTGCCCGTGCTTAGGCACCTAACCATGCCTAGGCGAATTTGGTTGAGGCCACCACTGTATGGTATATATATAAACTTACAAGTAACTTCGAATTACAGATTATCTATCCCACGTGAAATTAATGTCAGTCCCGAGTTTTAAACTACAAGTTTAAGGATATAGTCCCGAGTTTTAAACTACAAGTTTAAGGATATAGATTCCGCATCCACTCACACTGTCGGGTGTCAAAGAGTTTTAATGTCCACATTGAAGGAATTATTATCTATTTTTAGAATTTTAAACACATCCATTCTGTGTGTCTTCGGTGTTGATAAATTGAAGGACCGTTAACTTTTCGTATTAATTCCTGTCGTCTTGCTATGACACTGACAGGTAGACATGTGAAAATAGAAAATGTGCACCAAAATATTTTGCATAACCCATTTTAAAATATGTAGTGCCAATACTGGCAAAATACATTTGGGTAAATAATGATAATTCAATCATAGGAACGACATAAAGCAAGCTTTTCCCACGTGATTTTTTAAAATGCGCTTACATTTTTAAAAATCAGCAATAATTTTATTTTTTTTCCGAAATCCGTGAGTGAAAATTTGATAGATTGTACAGGGATAAACAAAGCCATTTTAATAAATCAAAGTGCTTAGTTAAACAGGTAAAGAGTAGGGCTCTGGGGAAACCTCTGCATACAATTCCCTTAAAATAAATGAAAGCGCTTAGTTAAACGGGTAAGGGGCCCCTACACCTTATGACTCTGGGCAAATCTCTGCCAATGAAAGCGCTTAGTTAAACAGGTAAGGGGCCCCTACACCTTATGACTCTGGGGAAATCTCTGCCAATGAAAGCACTTAGTTAAACGGGTAAGGGGCCCCTACACCTTAGACAGGTAAAGGGCTCTGGGGGAAACTTCTGCATACAATAAATGAAGGTGCTTAGTTGAAAAGGTAAGGAGCTGTGGGGAAACCTGTAATAGTGTGAACCATAGAGGTTATTGGAAGTCGCTGGAAGGGATGATGAGTGAAACCAGAGAGATCGAGTGGATGGAAAAACGTCATCTGTACGCTGAACGGACTGACAGACAGACAGACTTGAATGTTGTGCATTTGGTGGTTAATGTGCACTTGTATATATTTGTTTAATTTTGGAGTGAAATCCTTGTGATCGTGCCGTCCCGTATTGTTTGATGTTGTGAAGTGTTCGGTTGCACTGAAAGGGAATGCTAGGGTGTTCGTTCGTGGAAATAAGTCTTCGAAATTAGTCTTGTTATTTCAGGGTATATATAATCTGGACCATTTTTCTAGGAAAAATAACTTGACAGAAAAAAGGAAATTATATTTAAATATATTGTTTTTTTATTCAACGTGAGGATATAATGTTAATAAATATTATCCTTTTAAAAGAGTAATAGTTGGGGGGTTTGTTGTTCACAGTATAAAATAAAGAACTTTTTATGACAGTAACAAAAAATTGCAGAAACAAACAAAATTGGAATGTTTTTTTTTCATAATTGGTAAATTTTGGTTTTCATATTGGGAATTAGACCGGTAACCGACCCCAAATTGTATCGTAGATGAAACCCTGCATTTAACATGCTATTTTGTCCTTATTCTGTAATTCAGCTAAATATAACATATTATAGTATTAAATATTTTGTATTACCAGTCATTTTCTAACATTTTTATTGTTTTAGATTAAATACATCAATAGAGAAATACACTTCTGTTTAAACGTTCCTTTTTATAGTGATAAATGAATAATTATGTTTTGTTTGTATTGCATAATACAAAGTGCATCCTAGGCTTGCTGCTAATCAATACAGAGTAGCCTACAGTGGTGGCCTCAACCAAACAGTCGCCTAGGCTTCGGCAGATCGCCAAAACCTACTAGGCAGATGACTGACAAGGGTCTAGATGAAAATGTGTCTGGGTGGACGACCCTCGGACTATACCTAGAGATATATCCAAACCTGACATCCATACTAGGTCAGTAGCCAGGATTGTGAGTGGGTGTTGTTTAGGCTTACGGAGCCAGCGATGTTAATTACTGCCCGTGGCTAGGCACCTAACCATGCCTGGGCGACTGTTTGGTTGAGGCCACCACTGTAACCTACCAATATATTTAAGTTACGTTTCACTTCTGTTTTTGCTACAATTCATATTTGAACTAATCTAAATATTTATCATATATCGATCTATATTTGTCTTCAATGTAATGTAACACTTGATAATGTCTCATGCAATTCTACTTTTAGCAGTGTATGCATTGTTTGACTATAAATGATATTGAAAGGAGTGTAGTGAAAGATGTACATTTTGAACAACAGTGGGTGGCCGTTTGAATTGTAAACTGCAGTGTGTGTGTTAACAATCGATTCTGACAGACGTACGGACGTTGTGAAGGTTTTGAACTCTGTACGAGGCTACGTACGGATGTTGCTGCTCGTGTGTGCAGAACTCGGTCGGTCCGAGGATGTATGAACAGTTTACAAGAAGATTTACTGTGGATGAAATCTGACCAAGTCTGCCATTCCTGGATGATTGCTTTTGTTTTGTTGAACTTTTTGGCGTTTTCACCTGTTACAAATTGCAATGAGAGATTTGTATGTTTCTGTATTTTGTGTGCTTGTTTTATTAATACACTTATAGCCACTATAATCGATTTATTTTATTCTTATTCAGAAATAGTCTAAGCACACTTTCATGTGTTTGTCAAATTTTCTCAACTCAAATTCGTCCCTCGCTGCTTATCAAATAGGAATAATGATTTTCCTCACTCATACTAGCACTAACTTCTCTTCTGTGCACGCAGGCAGTCAGTCGAGTGAATTGGATGTAAGCACGTAAATAACCAACTACGTCTTCGCGTCTCAACATTTGTAGTATGTTTTTCGTAGATAACTTTAGTTTCGTTTAAAGTAGAGAAAAAAGGAAAACATTTTTGAAAATACGAAAAAAAAGTCCTATTTTTGTGTCCAAATTAAATAAATAAAAATATTGTAATGCAAATACATTTTTTCTGAAGATTTTTTACCGGGTTACTTACCGTTGCAACCAGTGATCCAATACCAGAGGTTCTAGAATACGGTGGCCCGATGCCCATGGCCAGTGTTCATCGGGCCACCGTTTTTCTGACTCGGGCCACCGTTTTTCTGACTCGGGCCACCAAACAAATACTTTCATCAAGTGAATATTTAATTCTAGAAGCCCTGCGACTACTGGTAGACCTATCGAAGGCTGTGGTGTTACTCGTAGAAGAGTAGCCTATGTGGCTGCAGCGGGTTTCCTCTCACTAAGTATCAATATACCTCTACGCTTGACATCCAATAACTGCTGATTACTAGTCAATATGTTCCAGAGGTCTCATTAAGCAAACAAACTGTAGTTTTTGTACGAAAGTAGTGATTTCAGATTTAGTAAGTTACAAAAGTCTGTACAGTGTGATGTGTTTGAATTTTGAGACTGTCCCTCGCTGAAACAAACGTTGGGTAATTGCTGGAGTGCAATTCGTCACCTGATTAGGCCCATTCCACGTTACGTGTGTTACAATTCAGAATATTGTTTTACAGATAACTCTTCCTAAATGTTTATAACTATGATGGTAATACTATTACCATCATAATTATAAACATTAAAAACGAGTTATCTCTCAGGAATAATTGTTCTGTAAAACAATATTCTGAATTGTAACACACGTAACGTGGAATGGGTCATTAACATAAAGTCGTAAGTGACATGTTGTTACGTTGTCACACGTCGCACTTACGACCTTATATTAATGAGGTGACGAATTATGATGATTATCAGAAAGCGAGAACGTCACGTGACGTACGTTAGTTAGTCTGTGGTTACGACTGTAGCAGTTGGTATGTTTGGAGTTTACTGTACAACAGGGAATTGAACGAGGTGTTTGTACGGTCGATTTGTTAATAAAAGTCAAAATGGAAGATAATCTTCGGGGACATCAACATCTGAAGCAAATTAATATTGGGGAGGCAGATGTCAACCGAGCGAAGCGAGGGAGCAAAAAATTTGAATTCTAGATGCAATTTTGCTGCACTTTTTTTTGTCCAAATATTGTGTGACACATTAATATTGACGTACAATCTCAAATATTGCGGCGGCTGGCGCCACTGTTGTTGCACATTAATATTGACGTAGAAGTTTTTTTATTTTGTATGTTGTGTTGTTAAATAAATCTTTGGAAAACAAACCAACAGAAAAACAAAAAAATTGACATACAATCCCTAATGTTCGCAGTCACTAATTTATGGATATTATGTACGTTAACCCAGACAATACAGTGGCGTCGCAACAGAGGCGCCAGGGACGGAAACCGCCCCGCCTTTAATTGGACAAAAAATACATAAATGCAGTAGAATGCAGGAAATGGATCTAGAATTCAAAATGTTTTCTCCTTCGCTTCGCTCGGTCGACATTCGCCTCCACAATATTAATTTGCTTTCGACGCTCCTGCGATATTTGCAGAAGACTTCTTTAATGAGGGATTTAGGGATGGTTTTATCAAAGGCTGTACTGAGAGTTATTCTGTCTGCGAAGTGCCCGTAAAAGACTAACTAACCTATATGGCAGGAGCGGGTTTCTTTTGAGACCATGTGACGACATAACCATGTGTTTGACATCCAATAGTCCGCGCAGTGATGGTGTTAAACAAACCAGCTCTATGAACGAATTATTAGTATAATTATGCAATATGTAAACAACGTAAATAGTTACACCTTCCATTGCCACCATCTTGGATTGATGCCTAAAATGATCGCAGTTGCCGAATAGCTGACAAGTTACTGAGTTAGTATCGTTTCTATTCATTCATCTGAGGAAGGGGCGGGACGTACATGTAGTCTAGAGGTAGAGTGTCTTCCTGTGGCGGGAAGGGTCAAGGAGTCGATCTCCACAGCGCAAAACATTTTATGGGTTATTTTCCGTTCCAGCCAGTGATACATGACTGGTACCTAGTCTAGAGGTAGAGTGTCTTCCTGTGGCGGGAAGGGTCAAGGGATCGATCCCCACAGCGCAAAACATTTTATGGGTTATTTTCCGTTCCAGCCAGTGATGCATGACTGGTACCTAGTCTAGAGGTAGAATGTCTGCCTGTGGCGAAAAGGGTCAAGGGATCGATCCCCACAGCGCAAAACATTTTATGGGCTATTTTCCGTCCCAGCCAGTTATACACGACTGGTTTATAAACTTCCGTGGCGACACATTCTCACCAATAATTGAACACGTGAGTATTGACTTCAATTTGCAGAATAAAGGTAAGTACTAGTAATACAATTTGCTTTTCTCTCACAAATGTGATGGAGTCTTCCATTTTTGGGAAATAAATCGTTTATAATCGCCAATAGTTGTGTGGTTTTTTTAATATGGTTGGGTAGCTGGATTGCGACATGCAGGTGGCATCAACAGTGATCTTTACGAGTAACAGAATCATGAGAATACAACAATTCAACACTAAAAGTCCAGGGGCCTGTTTCACAAAACATCGTAAGTCTAGTTTACGTCTAGTTGTGGACGTAAACGTAAGTAGAGACATTTCGATCGCTAACTTAGTGATACGACTATTGTTAGTAGCTGAGACTTCATTTGAGATAGGCCTACATGTATATTACACATGGACGCTATTCGTTCCTGGAGACAAATATGTTTAATTATATGTTCGGAAACACTTTTAGTCCGATATTTACGTTTACGTCCACAACTGGTCGTAAATAGTTTGTGGAACAGGCTCCTGTGTTTGTACGCTGGCAGTGCACAGTTGTTAAAGTCACTTTCCAAACGAGACGGAGATTAATTAACCAGATGGCGAGATGTATGGCAGCATTTTGAAACTGCCCCTTACACGCTGACAGCGGGACCTAGTCTAGAGGTAGAATGTCTGCCCGTGGCGGGATGGGTCGAAGGATCGATCCTCCACAGCGCAAAACATCGTATGGGCTATTTTCCGTTCCAGCCAGTGCACATAAAATACCCCTTGCTGTTTTTCGGTAAGAGTAGCCCATGAAGCGCCGACAGTGGGTTTCCTCTGAGACGATGTGTCAACATAACCATTCGTCTGACGTCCAATAAGCGCTGATTTATGATCGATGTGTTTCTAGTGGCGTCGTTAAATGAAACGAACTACTTACACACTGACCAGTGTAGCAGATGGTATTATTCATGACTGATAATGTGTTTTTTAGTGTCGATATAAATTATGTAGGCCCTACACCGGATTGTCCAAGCGTATACGATAATAATGGCCCGTAGCCAGGATTTTGAGAGGGGAGGGTCGTTTTGCTTATGGTGAGACACGAAGTGCCTCACACGAGGGTGCGATATCCAAAACAAATTATTTTAACATACGGGCCTGATTCTGTATTTCCAAATAGAAATGTATTTAGTGTGATATAAAATGATGCGAATAAAATCGAGAGAAAAAAACCCTTTCATAGAAACTGAGTGCGGGCATCTTTGAGACTACATAGAACTGTTCCTGAGAAGGGATGTCTTCATTCTGTGTGGCGTCCTTTCAACGTGGATTTCAGGTAAATTAATGTGGGTTGACTTTCTGCATCCTATTAAAACAACCCTTTTGTGTTAATTCCCGTTACAACTAGAGATACATGTATGCCGACTAGGTACTGGTAGCCCTACATCAAAGGACGAGGTCGGGCCCGTAGCGTAATATTGTAGCCCCGCCCCCGCGCATGAGAAAAAAAATATATATATTGGTTTTTTTCTATATATAAGACACCCACCCCACCCAGTAAACGTGTTCGCCCCCGCCCCGCGCAACCCATCCTGGCTACGGGCCCGGACGAGGTGTGTGTGTGTGTGTGTGTGTGTGTGTCATGTCCATGGGTGGTCACCCAGTGGTGTAGGCTTACATTGTATATGTCTACAGATCCAGTGACGGCATAGAACATGTATGTTTAGGAATGGGAACCAAAATATATAAGATGCCGGTTTTTAATTTGTCTTAACTAGGTTTACACCATGGGCGTTGGTCGGTGGGGGATAGTGGGGACGCGTCCCCCACACTTTTCAACGCCGGGGGACTATCTATATAAAATTTAATGTCCCCCACCCCACTTTTTCCTTTAGCAAAAACAATAACAAAACTAATTTAATTCTTTATTTAAAATGGCAAGTAGTCGTCCATAAAAAAATATACAATGTATTTATAAAATAGGCGGGATTCGCCATTTTGTAACTATGAGACGAACTTTAATGGAAGATGTATCGGACTAGAGGAGCAGTATACAGTGACCAGTCTAGTGCAATTAGATCCAAATTAAATATGATTTAGGGGGCCTATTGCATGTTAGTTGTGCCATTATGTATTTGGTGTTGTGTTACCAGTTACTGTTTCAACATTTTTGGTTAGTGTGA
>JAULBR010096098.1:8675-21659 GCA_032355825.1 Melanodrymia aurantiaca
GTATTGCCTCATGCAAGTAAAACTGTATTGCCTCATGCAAGTAAAACTGTATTGCCTCATGCAAGTAAAACTGTATTGCCTCATGCAAGTAAAACTGTATTACCTCATGCAAGTAAAACTGTATTACCTCATGCAAGTAAAACTGTATTGCCTCATGCAAGTAAAACTGTATTACCTCATGCAAGTAAAACTGTATTGCCTCAAGCAAGTAAAACTGTATTGCCCCGCAGCCTATTGAGCATTCTGTAAATCTGGCATGTTTAATATTTACCCGACCAATGCGCTATTCAAAAGATGGAACAGAATTAGGACAAGCCTCAGAGAGTCAAACTTTGCCCAGTGGGAAGAAATTCAATATCTCGAGATACCGCCATTGAATATGTTTTGCTCTCAAGGTGAGCACAAAAGATGTCCTAAGTCATGCTAGTGGCCTGCCATGTCGCGACAATAAACCCGCATAATTGGATATACCCGGCACCAAATTAGTGAACAGCAGAATTGTGGAGCGTGAAGGAACGTGACCGAATCGGGCAAGTGAAAAAACATCCCGTGATCAGTTTATGAGAACCGGGCCCTATTGGAGTTAAATTGGGCTCCCGCTGAGTGGGGAATAGAGTCTGGAGAAAAGTCTTTCACCGGTAGGGTATCCAGCCACAAGCCCAGGGTGAGCTTGTCAATCCAGAATAAACCTGGGTACTTTTGTTTTGTTATTTATGGCAAGCAGTGTTGTAAAAAAATTCTACAAGAGGCAACGTGATGCTGTCCCCACATGTGGTTGCTTTGTTTTCATTTTGACCTTATGATAGAACGATCTTGTCCTCTGTTACGATTCGTTAAGCAAATATTCATTTGCTTTTTTTCGGTTGCTTAGTCAGCTAGAACAATTATTTTTCCTCTTCTGTGTCAGAAGTGTATATTTATGCACGGTAATAAATATCCTGTGCAATCAAATAGGTCGGGTTTTGTCCTTCAAGGATGATAACTTTGAATCTCATTTATACATGTATAAATTATATATATACGTAATGATATTACTTTCTACCGGCCTCCATAGTGCAGTGGTTATAACGCATCAGGATTAACACTGGTAGTTACTACATGTTTGAATCCCATTCGTGGCTTATATAATTTTTTATCCCAGTACTGGCTCCAACCCAGAAGGAGTGCTCCGCAAGGCTTAATTTGTAGGTATACTACTACTTACACTGACCAGTGTCCACAACTGGTTTAACAAAAGCCATGGTATATACTGTCCTGCCTGGGAAGTGCATATAAAGGATCCCTTGCTGCTTATCAACTAGGAGGTTTTTTTTCTCTTATACTAACTCCTGGACAGGCAGTTGAGGCAGCTGAACTGTAATCATGACAGACATGCTTGAAACTTGGATATAAGCACGTAAATAAGTTATAGCTATTATTATCTGACCGTATAATGATGATTACAACTACTGACTGAACATGTTGTGTGCATGTGTACAATGCAGGAAATTGGTGGTCAAATGAACATGCTACATTGCCAACACTTCCTGGTTCCTTTTTCCCATCAAAGATCTCATTTGAGAATGTGTATCCGCCACCGACTTCCCTTATGCGATCCCTGCCAAGCGACTACAAGTTGACAGGAGCCATGTAAATACGCCAAACGAGAGCAAAGTTGGCCCCCAAGTTGCAATCATTTACACAAGTGCGTAGTCTTTGATTTGCCGCGCAGAAGACGGCCGTTTATTTGCTTGTGTTGTTGGTTCTGTCCACTGACAATTGTCTCAGATTGATCAAAACAGACTTCTTTCACCTCTGTGTTGGCAAAATGCAAACTAATTCTATTCTTAGCTTAAATTATCTGTTTTAAATGGCTGTAGTGTGGTATGAATTTTAGTTTGTAAGTGTAACTGCACTTGCCTGATTTTTTTTTTAAATCTGGTTTCTAACCAATATTTTAACAAAGTTGCATTACTGTCTCTAGTCTCACAAATTTGTACCATTATTTGGTCTAATAAATTTTCATGACCGTCTAGTCTTGCAAATTTGCTTCGTTATCAGATGTCGTAACATTTACACCCAAGTCTGGTCTCATAAACCTGCACCACTGGTCGGTCTCACAAATTTAGACTCCTGTCCAGTCTCATAAATTTGCACCAGTGACCACTATTCAGTAATTTTGTATCTTTGTCCAGTCATGCAAATTTGCATCACTTTCAAGTATCACAAATTTAGACCTAGTGGGTCTTACGAATCAACCAATGCACTGACTTCCACATTTGCAATTTTTCCTCATAAATATGCACCATTGCTGTAAATTTCTTTAATTTGTAAAACGATTTTATAAATTTACAGTTAAGTCTACATTTGTTACAGAGTCTATTAATTAGGCGGCAAAAACTCACGACAGATTCTTTGTACATGTTGTACAATGTGCCAAGTGTGGGAATTACCGTACGTTTTCGTAGTAAGACTTGTAGTATTGGAGTACAACGTAGCCACTGACATTTACTGTAAGTTGCCTTCTGCTAGACGACCTTTTCAGATTTGCTGACACTTGATTGAAAACAGATTCTCAATGGTGGCAGCCAAATGTAAGTGACCTTTGACCTTCAAGTTTGACCTCCTGGTGTCAGATGCAGAATTGCAGGCGCTTCAATGTCAGATAGTAAGATGGTCTGTAGTAGTGCTCGTCTGAGGTGTGCACATCAGACTGTAGATTGTACTGCTCACTCATAGATCGCCTGTCTGACATGCCTGAGGCTGTGGGATCAATTCCTGCTGCTTGTCTGTGGCAGAACATCCCACTTAAGCATTACAAACTAACACAATTACCTCAATCACCAAGTTTGGTGCCAAACTTTTTCGTTCTGTTGCATCTCCAGACAATGGCGTGACGTTATAGAAGTGTTTGAACTAATTAGCTGCAGGTTATGGTGAACTCTTGTGGCGGATGATTTTTTTTGTAGAGCGGACTGATGCCGATCATCATATCTGCATTTCAAGAGCTCTTGCGTCATGCTGCATCAATGATGAATCTTCTACACACAATGATACGTGTAGTAGGGCATACCCGTACTCTTTACCATACAACTAGTTACATTATGCTTTAATGGCTATGTAGTTGTACTTTAATGTAGTTCAGATTTGAGTATTTGCTGGAAAAAAAAGATGTCCAGCTATTTGCAAGGAACTAGGTGTTACTAATCAAATGGTGAATGTGACTGTAAATAATGTCAGAATTAGTCTTTATATCTGTGTTTCTGAATCACTAACTTGGCTAATATTCTGAATATACATGTCATACGGTCTATTGAATTTGCTAAAAGTTGTCACAGGGTTGAGAGTAGAAACTCTTTATAACGCTCAAACAAGTTCCTATTCAAACCATGGTTACTGTGTACACGTGGCTGTAGTAAGAAATGGGTGGGATTCCGTGCCAGCTTTCATAGGTGCTGGACGCTTTAGAAGAAAAAATGTTTATGCAAACAGCGAAATCTTCGAAAAATATCGCTAAGTACTGAACGTTAAATATCATCACATTTAATACACGATGGTTTATAGTCAGGGAATGAATCGTAAAGGGCGTATCGTTCATACAGATAATTGAATATATAGAAAAATAGTTATCATCTATTTGGTACACACGTCATACAAATTGACAACTATAGACATATAAGAGCAATTTCAATAAGAGCATTAGTTGTTTGGTAGAGCCTATTTAAAGGCATTTCTTCCCCTCACCAACCATTGGGCTGGTGTGTTTACACATTTCACTACTATAATGAAATCATTCTGTGTCCAACTCACCCCATAGTGTTCTGCCTGCCTTGCTTGTCTTTTCTTTTCTTAATACATTTCTCTCTTTAAATATTAGCTTTTGTGAAAGGTTTTTTTCATGACCAGATACTTGTATCCAGTAGCAATGTCAGACTACGAGACCTAACAAATGGTACACTCATTTGTAGGAAGAATTTGAAACCTTCCAGATATCGTAGAAGAAAAAAAACATTTTGAAAATAAAAACATTTAGATTTAAAGCTAGTATGTAAACATTTAAAAAAAATTGATTTAACATTAAATAATGTATTGCCGAATTTTTTTTATTATAGATAAACTTAGGTTTGTGTATACAAATAATTTATGTGCAATAGTCAGTAAGTGTACATATGTGAACAGTACTGGTGTAAAAGAAATAGAAGTCTGTATGTATCTAGGTCCAAAACAATGTATAATGCAATCAGGCCTACATACCTAGGATTCTTAGTCCAAACCAGACTTGTATAAAGCACAATTTTATTGGATTGTTTCTTACATTAATGCTAGGACTTGTAGGTCATGTATCATTTTATGGATCAGGCTGGCTATTTGTTTGATTCCATAAAATTTCGTTATATTATTTAGCCCATTTTATTACCAGACTTACATTCTTTTTACACTGGCGTTTAATATAGATAATCTGTAGGCAATGGTCAGTGGATGTAGTTTGAAGTTTGTGTATAATCTGTAGATGTGTTCACAGCACTGGTGTTGGTCCAGGTGTGTATCTTGGTCAAGAAGGGACCAGCCGGTCAAGGAATACACAGGTTGTAAAAAGTCTTTTGTTATGCTGTATTGACACACCAAGTCTCCACGTGGGCTAATCCATCACCTGTAATACCACAGAGCTGTTTATGTGATACTGAAAGAAAATTGGAAGCGACTATTGAATATGTGAGCAGTTTCAAGGTCTATTTTACCATAACTTCAAGGACATATTTAACACTAACAGAAAAGCGATGATTTGCATTTCGCAAGTCCAACAGAGTCCAACACAATTGACTTGATAACAAAGGTTATCAGATATCTGACTGAGTAGATAATAAAACTAAGGAGTGGAAGTATTAAGGGTGTGTTAACTACTTGAGCTGCTTAGCCCTTGGAAGCCCCTCCAAGGTCACGTTGCAGGAAGGTCACGTTGCAGGTCTGAATAAAGTGTGTATCTATCAAGACTTGCATATCTCTCTCATGGATATCTAATTCAAGTCCCCATATTTGTATCTTACATAAACCATAAATGTATAGATTATATATCATAAACCATGCAAGACGGCATATAAAATTGGCGTCCAGGTTGATACACAGCATAAAAAAGACTTGAGACGTATATATCATATAGCTACTCTTATCAATGAGCAGCAAGTGAACCATTTTATATGTACTTTCTCACAGACTGTACAGTACATACCATGGCATTTTAATATACTGATATATCTGTTGTGGAGCACTAGCTGCGCTACAGACTATGTGGTTCGATTCTATGCCTTGTCACACATCAGGCAGAAGTTCAATCACTAAGCTACCCATACTTCCGTACTTCCCATACTTCCTGGACTTCCCGTTCTTTGAATGAAGAAAACTACGAGTGATGCCAGGCATCAGTGGGTTGTTCTCAAAGTGTTATCGAAAGCTGGTATGGTTTGGCAGGTACAGCGGGGCAACCGGTCTGGCACACGCAGTCTGACACACACAGACTGGCACACAGTCTACTGGCACACAGTCTTCTGGCACACGCCACAGCTGCCGGATTAACACATGGTAATGTCTCCAGTGCCACACATCTCTATCTTAATGCTGCATCCACAGATAGAGTTTATTGATAAGGCTTTTCTATATTTCTTTAACGTCTTTCTGAAACATTATATTAATGCAGTCTGAATAGTTGCTATTGGAGTGTGGACAGTATTTAGTATTATTTACAGCGTTATGTATAAACCAAGGTTTGCTAATTCCACTTATTATTATAACCCGATATATCTTCCTTTAAACATTTCTACACATCAGTTGGTAACCGATATGAAAAACAAATGTTTAAGGGAAGATCTATCCGACTGTCAGTATTGGTGCTCTCCAATGGATGTCTGGGTAGGGTAGTAGAACATTCTTGGTTTTATTACTAACATACATAGGACCTATCCCAAGCCTCTTGGTGGCTACTGACTGTCTGAAATATTTGAGAAACACAGACACAAACCACTTTTCCACAACATTCATTTAACAATCGATATACTTGTTCGTTCATCCAATCCTTGTGTCCTTCCATTCACCATCCCAATCTTCCATCTATTCAGTTTTTGTTTATCCATCCAATCATCCATTCGTTTACTCATTCAGCTATCCATCCCATTATTTTACCCATTTGAAAATGCATCCTAATCTTTTTCTTTCCTTATCCATTCATTTAATAATATCAATGTTACCATTTGTTTCTTTCCAGTCCACCCATTTGCAAATCCTTTTGTCAGTTTCCCCTATTATGATTCATTCATTCATTATCTGTGTTTAGCAAGACATGGTGCAGTCTGAGGTTATGGGTCGGAGGATCGATCCTCTACAGTGGATCTGTTGGGTTATTACCCATTCTAACCAGTGATCCCTCAAAAGCTGTGGTGTGTGCTATCCTGTCTGTGGGAAAGTGCACATAAAAGATACTATTATCCGATAAGAGTAGCCTATGTGGCAGCAGTGGGATTTCTCTCTAACCTAGTGTCAATATCACCAAGCATTTGATATCCCAATAAGCACTGACTAATAATCAATGTGTTCCATTGGTATCATTAAACAAACTTTTGTTTAATTTACCTGTCCTTTCAATGATTGACATTTTTTGTCTAACAATGTTTTAATTTCTATTTTGACAAACCCTGTTGTATAAATGTTGCAGAAGTTTAATTTGAGTCGGTCATTGTGCAGCCTACGTGTTTGCACTTCATCACATCTTGTCCTTCGCAGTGTCCAAGTTCTTTCTATTCCTACTAAGAATAGTCGTGGTGTTGTTTGTGTGCAGGTGACCGCGTGGGAACGTGGCCATCAAGTATAGTGGAGGCATTGTCTGCCTCGGCCTGGACACCTGGACAGGTAGGAGAGGTCTGGGCCCGGTTCAGACACCTCACAATGCAGGCATGTACGGTATATACATACCTGTCATCGCCAGTCCACCACCCGTTCAGGACAAGATAGACCTGCTTATTGTCCGGTAAATGACAAGGTTGTGACCGCATGGTCAGTTAACTTTCTAATGTAGTCACTGAGAATAGAAAAGTGTTATTTTTATGTGTGTGAAGGCAAACGTTCGAATGTGATAGATTATGCGTGTACTCTATATAAAAGGCATAATGTTGTTGGGTGTGTGGATACGACTCCGACTGCTGGTATGTTGACAGTCAACAACACCTGCTCTCTCTAGATTTGTTTATACAAAGAAATTATGTTAACAGTTGCCCCATGCCAAGTTCTCCCGGACAAAGACACTATATTTATTATTAAAGATTTACATATGGTAGACTAAATTTGATGTATCGTGATCAAATATCTCTGAAACAACACAAATGGGTAATGGAATTGTTTCGTTGTATTATAGACAAACATCTTTTCTCTTTATTTAAATTTAATGTGGTCTCAAGTGTTGCAGATTTTTCACCTGACAAAGGGAAGTTTGCTCTGACATTTGATTGCTTGTAACACTGGGTGCAACCGATCTGCAAATAATCCAGCTCATTGTAATGTGGGTCACAGATGTTACTACAATCTGTTACATGTATACAAATCTAGATATATATTACAACATCTCTATTACATTGCGTTGATTAAAAAAATATATTTGTGTGTTAAATGACACCACTGGAATAAATTTATTATTAATCAGTGGTTATTGGATGTCAAATGCATACATGTTTATATCGACACTTGGTCACAGAAGAAATGTGCTGCTGCCACACGGGCTACTCTTACCTAATCTTAGCAAGGGATCTTTTATATGTACTTTCCCACAGACTGGATAGCACACACCTTGGTCTATATGGATAACTGGTTGGAATGGGAAATAAGCTAATGTGTTCACTAGAGTATCGATGCGTTGATGAGAATGATAATTGTTTTAATACATGCTATTTGACGCCTCGCTTACCACAATTACCATTGTTCCGCTTGGTCTGAACTCCTCTTAGCCAATTAAACTAATATTGATTGTCATAATAAAGCAAATATTGACATTGTGTTTTAGTATTGTTATAATTGAGTTGAGATTGCCACGAGTGCATGCAAACATGGTTGAGTGTTTTCGCTGAACGTGGAGTATTGGAGTGTTCGTCAAACAACTGTAAAATGCCGTGTGATAGATACGATGCATAGGGAGTGGCTTATTGTTGTAAGACATTGAACAATTTACACACTGATTTGCTGATGACATTTAACAAAATTATATTTAACGTCTTTGTATCCGTGAATAGGCATAATATTGTCTGGCCATGGGGGTTATGGGGTGAGGGGTCTGCTTGAATATGAACCTAGTGGACCCTATTGTCTTCTTTTCCGCCTAATATTGTCAAGTAACAATGATCCTTTGCTTCAGATAGAGGTGGGGGTGTTATTTCAATGCCACGACACCCCAACCTATGCCATGGCAGTGAGTGTTAAATTGTTCAGGGATCTTGGTGGATCAAAGTAGATGTTTCATGATATTGTACCAGAGCTGTACAACCCGATATGAATCTGTCTTATAGAGAGATCTATCTAATCCATTAATCAATATAAAGCAGACTAATTTGGTTTATAATACTTAAAACCATATTATCCCAATTATTTATTTGCGATAAATCATAAAATATTAGTGAGCCTCACATTTAGTTGAAGTCAAATGAGTCACTTACTGGCATTAAGTGGTAATAAAACCCCAGCGGATACACTAAACGGGGAAATAAATATCTTAATTTCTCAGTGAAGAATGATAAAAACAAACATTGGTATAACGTGTCATTTTATTGAGTTTTCAAAACCATTCTAGACACTGACAGGAACTAAAATATGATGTCATAAATTGTGAACATGATCATGCATATCATGCATCTTTCATCTTTATTATAAGTTTTTATATAAGTTTTAAAAATGATTTCACAATGAAATGTCTGGAGTAATAAATAGAATATTAAACTCGCTACCACGTATTATTATTGCTCAAGCTCGTGACAAATAAAAATGATTTCACTTTTAGACTTAAACTTGATAATACGTGGTAGCTTGTTCAATATCCTCTTATTTGCCATCAGTGACCTCAACTCTATTATTCACTAATATTCTATGCTCTTTAATATTTTATGATTGACTGTATGTATGTTACGTACATACATGATACTATTTTAAGTTGAATTAATATGAACGTGTTTCAAATTTATTGTGTTGTGGTTTATCACATTATTATTTTTTAATGTCTGCTTTTACAGTTTTAATTCTGTTCAGTAGATGAAACGAACATTAAACTCGAATGCTTGGCTTGTTTTCGACACCTTCCTTCCTGAGTAGTAATTGAGTAGTAGAGGTCACGACATCTGCCAAGAAACGGTAGAATTCATTGACCATAAAAAGATCTTAAGCAGAAAATATGTTTCCTTGTCATGCAATGTTCTTGTAGATCGACTCATAACATATAGCGCGGCCAGCCATAAAAAACACACCACAATCTTCCTGACACGAAAACACAATTTGAAAACAAAGCCTTTTTACGCATTCATGTCGTAAAGTCAAACTATAAAAATAGTGCAGCACCTATTATGAGCAGTTGTCATACAGAATAAGCAGTTGTGAATGGCTTCTTTATAGACTTAAGTACAGTTTAGATATATGATTCGATTGGGATATATCATCATTAACCTTATTGGCACGCCCAAACATCAGGGGTCGAAATGTGTTGTTTTGCCTGTATCTGACAGGTATCCTTTTACAAGTGATGGGTTTAAAA
Source organism: Melanodrymia aurantiaca (assembly GCA_032355825.1). NCBI lineage: Eukaryota > Metazoa > Mollusca > Gastropoda > Neomphalida > Peltospiridae > Melanodrymia > Melanodrymia aurantiaca. The sequence goes on from JAULBR010096098.1 coordinate 18,427, forward strand.
ACAATATGTACTTATTGCTAGTGATATGAGTGCAAATTAAATAACAGATATATATACAGTGAAACCCCTCTAAACTGGACCCTCAGTAAACAGGAATTCCCTCTAAACCGAACATATTTCAAAGTCCCAAACAGCCGTATGAACTGTATTTAAACCTCACACCCCTCTAAACTGGACATTTTACTCTCCCAAGTGTGTTTGGTTTAGAGGGATTTCACTGTACATGTATATATATTGTGGACAAGATGTTACCACTTGTCATGACGATCTGGCATTGCAATAAAAATATGTGTATTAATATTATACAGATAATAAAAATATACATTATATATTTGCCATAAAACTAACACTAGTATATATATATACTGCATACATATACAGTGTGCTGCATGTACAGTAATAATTACTATGTGACTTTATTATATCAAGTTGTAAAGTGATCACATAGTCTCCCATTTACAATTGTACATGTAGTACTGGAGTATTTGACCAGGCCTATGACAAATAGCAACGTGTGTCTGATGTACAGTAGAATCTATCTATTTACATACCAATTTATTGAATAAATCGATAATACGCATATTTTTATGGCACATAAAATCATATGCTACTAAAGCAGTACAAAATATAATCAATAATTGCATAGAAAATTGTCCATATGTTATGGATATTTGCATATAAATTTCCTGATCTACATGTAGCTTGCCCTACTTGTACATGTGCAATCGGCTATATTTTAGTTTACTGTTGTGCAATACGATGTATAATAAGATCTTATTGTTAATGTTTTATAGCTTATTTTATTGTCAGAATTGTATGTGTTAATCCATCTAAGGGATTGTGCATAAATATTAATTCGAGCATAAAACATTGATCGACTGTGGACAGATGTTATTACATGAATCGCAATCCGAACTTGGCTTTCACCCTCTTCCCACCTTCTGACCATTGCTAGGATTGTGAAACACATTGACATTTACATGTATGCAGCACGCCTAAAAGTTTATTAATATTTATCACTCACTTAATTACACAAACAACACTTTATGTCCAAATGGTTCAAATGGAATAAATCGTTTAATAGCATGTTGTTGTTTTTTTGCACCAGGTATATGCAAATGGGAGGGATGTTATGACACAATATTTAACAAATTTTGATTGTTTTGTTTCAGTGTTGATCACTATTTTTTTTATGCAAGATGTCTATACAAATGGGAGGAATGTTATGACACAATATTTAAAAATCTCAATTGTTATTTTTTCAGTTTCTGATAGCAGTGTTGACCACTTCGCAGGAGACGAGTTTTCAAACGATCATTTCAAACTTCTACTCACGGAGGGAACGTCCATGCTTGTCGGAGCCAAGTAAGTAACTACAGTGAAACCCCTCTAAACCGAACACACTTGGGACCGAGTAAAATGTCCGCTTAGACGGGTGTTCAGTTTACTGAGGTTTAAATACAGCACATAAGGCTGTTTGGGACTTTGAAAATGTTCGGTTAAGATAGAATTCTGGTTTACTGAGGGTCCGGTTTAGATGGGTTTCACTGTACTTGATTTATTCTGCACGATTTTCATTCCATCTGTTATGATCCGTGGTTTCTGCTGGTTGATTCACATATGCCCCGGAGCAGAATTAATTAAAACTTCTTTTTATATATGACTGTTGGACAATGTGATCTTAAATATATTGATTAGTTAGGAAGTCGTGTTTGTGGTTTTAGTATTTGTGGTTTTAGTATTTGCGGTTTTAGTATTTGTGGTTTTAGTATTTGCGGTTTTAGTGTGTCCCGGAGTTCATCATGGTCTCAGGTTGTCAATGCAATGCAAATTCAGACAATCAATATATTCATTTAAATTTACTCTTGTCTAATTTAGAAGAAATGGAATTTATCAAAATAATACGTATGTTTAATCTATAACATTGTTTTACTTTTCTCAAAAAATTCAGATACCAGCTAATTAATCTGGAAGTTAAAGCTAATTGTTGTTTACATATTTAACTATCAAATCCAATGGTTGTCTGTCCTGACTTACAATGTATTTCTTTTTAGGAACTCAATCTATAATGTGAGCCTCGTGGATCTCAAAGGTTTATCGGTATGTTCATTAATGGTTTCTTAATTGCACAAATACATGTACATGTGTGGAATAAATATTATAGATATAATAGCTCAGTACAATTTTTTCTTGTATGAAAAAAACCTCAACAAATTACATAAACTATATAATGTAACTCTGATAATGCTACTTGTTTTCATTTTTAACTGTTCAGTGAATGTTTTATATTGACATTTGACTCAGAAATAACATTTATAATTAGCATATAATCATTTATGACACAAATTTCATTAGTTTGTCACATGCCATAATTATTTTACATTAATAGTTGTTAAGATAAATATTATATTTTTATGAAGTTTAATGAGTGACTGTATTTAAGTGTTACTCTAGCATAGAAAAAATAGCAACCTGTGAAAAATGTTACAAAGAAAATGAGCTTCCGTTTATCTTTTTTCAGAAAATCGACTGGTTTCCTGAAAAGAACACCGTCAACACATGCACGCGCAAGCAGAAAACGGTGGTAGGTTGATTATTTTGTTTTATTACGAAGGCTAAATTACACCCTCGGAGAATATAATTGTCTTTTTTCAAATTGCTCTTGGCAAAACATTGACACGGACTTGAATGGATTTTCAACTGTGCCTCAATCTGGTTCCCAGCTGACTGCACAATGATATTTTTTTTCTCCCACTTTTCTATAGCTTGCCCATTTAAATTGTAAATTTGCATTCGAATTGGTCACATCCAACTCGGAACATACAATGCGATGTTTCTTGATTAGATATTTAGACTGGTGTGTTAAATGACAATGTTGGCTAATCCTGGCATGATATTGTCATGTAACGTTGGCTGAAGGTTGAATAAGATGGCAAACAAATGTCCCGGAAATTAATCTACTCTGGAAGAGTGTTGATTAGTCGACCGGACAAATTATTGCTGAAAAGCTGCTTTACTGTAATCTCTCGGATGAAAGGTCAAATGGAAATTAAGGCTTTAAAGGCAAACGCCCGAGATTTAAGACCGATGCTACCTTACTAGCACATCTAATGCTACCTTACTAGCACATCTAATGCTACCTTACTAGCACATCTAATGCTACCTTACTAGCACATCTAATGCTACCTTACTAGCACATCTAATGCTACCTTACTAGCACATCTAATGCTACC
>JAULBR010096099.1:0-11708 GCA_032355825.1 Melanodrymia aurantiaca
TCAGGATAGCACATACCATGTTCTTTGACAGACCAATCATGGATCATCAGTTGGAACGAGAAATAATCAAACGGTTCCTCTAAGGAGGATAGATCCTTCGACCCATCGCAACACAGGCGGACACTAAGCTATATGACCCGCTCCAGTAGATTACTTAATACAGATGTTTGCAATAGTATGTTATATAGTTTTCTCTAGATTATTTAAGAATTGAACATCATAATTTTTTACGTTCATGCAAGTATGAACCTCAAAACTGCTTTACACACAGTATGAACAGCATATACATGTAGCCCAGACATTTTGATGTCTACTTTTAACGCTTAATGACAGACGATAATCGTTTGATGTATAAAAATAGAATCTTGGTGGAATTCCTCGGGCATTCCTGTGTACATTTTTCATAAAGTAGTTTCAGTTAGAGTCCAAAAATAGTGCAAAATTGAGATTCATGAAGATATGAACGTTGTTTTTTTAAGTCACATGATACCATTTGGACCAATCCAAGCATTTATAACAAATGAGAATATTCAGAATGGAATTATATTTATATTATTATTAAAGGTGAACAGGAGAACTGTTACAGTAGTAATTCAAAGCTGCAGCTTTATGCAAAAATAAATGTTCTTACCCAACAAGAACATAATTCTCAAAACAGCACTCCATTAGGATCGAATGAAAATATTCATTAGTTTGAAGAAAAACAAATATTTTAGTCCTGTTGTTCCTTTATTTGCAATACTGTTATTGATCACACACACTCATATGTTTTAATGCTACAATAAAACATAAATTATGATTTTACTTGTAGTTAATTTATGAAGTAACTGTTGTATTTGACAATTTCTCCATATTATAATGCTGGTTTTACTGTGATAAATGGACTTCTGCTGGCAATGTAAATTAGGTGTATACAAGTATGTAAACAGATATGTATATCTATAGAAAAATTCATATCTGTGACAGTAAAACCTTCATTAACATCATTTATAACATTTATAATCCAATTCTAATTCAATAAATGCATTTTTTCCATGGATTTTCAAATTGTATACAGAATTAACAAAAACCACAATTTTTTTGTTATATTATCCACTTCAATTAAATGTAGTGCAAGTAAAGATAAAGATAAAGTTTGTTTGTTTGTTTGTTTAAAAAAAACACTGGAACACATTGATTATTAATCAGTGGTTATTGGATGTCAAACACGGTTATATTGACACTTGGTTAGAGGAAACCCGCTGTCGTCACACAGGCTATTCTTCAAATAACACCAAGGGATCTATTATGTGAACTTTCCCACAGACAGGACAGCACACACCATGGCTTTTGATGGACCAGTCGTGGATCACTGTTTGGAATGAGAAATAACTCAACTGCTCCTTGCAAGAAAACAAGTCAACCATGCAATGAACACAATGGAAATATCTGTATCATGCATGCAGTCCATATGTCAGGACTGCCTATCCTGGACAAAAGCACACTATTTAAGTTTTAAATAACATAAAATCTTCAAATTTAATTTTTGACACATATACTAGCCTATGCATTTATAAACATAGATTGCCATTTACCCAGTTACATTTTCTGTGTATATACATCAGAAGATTTTGTACTTATAAAATGTAGCAAGCACAAACATATTTTTATTATGTTTATCCTAACAGTATTAATTACCTATTACATTATCTGTTTATTTATCGGCAAGATGAAAGATGTATCTGCTTAAATGTGTTCGTAGAGGATCAATGTTTACTAATACATGTCTATGTAATCAAGGTCGACAATTTCCAATTAACATAAATCTGCTTAAATGTGTTGGTAGAAGGTGAATGTTTACTAATATACGTAATCACAGTAGACAATTTCCAATTAACATGAACATGTGATATCCATCATTTCTAGAAGCAGTTTTTGGCATCACCTCCAACCAGACGTATACTAAAGTATAGGGGAGCGGGACGTAGCTCAGAGGCAGAATGTCTGCCTGTGGTGGGATGGGTCGAGAAATCGATCCTCCACAGCGAAAACTTTTTATTGGCTATTTTTCGTTCCAGCCAGTAATCCACGACTGGTTTATCAAATTCTGTGGTGTGTGCTATCCTGTCTATGGGAAGGTGCACATAAAAGACCCCTTGCTGTCATTGGTAGAACGTCCACCTGAGGTTCGATCCTTGTCAGTGGACCAATTGGTTTTTTCCCATTCCAACCGGTGGAGACGGGGACAATTCCCACACCTGTTGGTTCTATTTCAACGACACTTTATATCTGGACAAAATGGCCGTTGACACTTGTATTTGTTCATTTCCTCTGTTTAATTTGTTTGGTGAGGAGCGGGATGTAGCTCAGAGGTAGAATATCCGAGGGATCGATCCTCCACAGCACAAGACATGTTTATGGGCTATTTTCGGTTCCAGCCAGTGATCCACGACTGGTTTATCAAATTCCATGGTGTGTGCTATCCTGTCTATGGGAAGGTGCACATAAAAGACCCCTTGCTGTCATTCGTGGAAGAGTAGCTATCTGGCGGCAGCAGGTTTCTTCTGTGGCCATGTGTCAATATAACCATGTGTCTGACGTCCAATAACCGCCGATTTCTAGTGGCGTCCTTAAATAAAACAAACTTTACTTTTAGAATAATCAAGTTCTAGAATGGCCAGGTATTCTTCTACACCTGTGTGTGAGAAAACTGATAAATATACTATAAACAATTATTGTTGTGTACAGAGTCACTCAGGTCATTGATGGGGTCACAGCTTCATTAGTATTCTTGGGTTAATTTTCACACAGTGGGTTAAATCAGGTCACTTACATTGTAGGTGATATAGTCAACTGCGAATTAATTCTATCAAACGGGCACACATATATTCTATGTGTATATGTATCACATTATTCCTAGTTCAATTAAACGTAAGATAGAGCATAATATTATGTTTGTTACCACATCAACCAAACTTGCTTGTTTTGAATGTGTAAAAATATTACCTGGACTTCTTGTCTGTGGTATAAAATAAATCAGAAAAATGTAGTCGTGGTGTTTATGACTTGAAAAGAAATTTGATGAATTTTGTTTATATTAACTTTTGGGGGTTTAACGGAAACCATTTTCACTTTTGTAACATTATTTATATTATTACGTTATATATACCAAGTTCTAAATTCCCTCGACACTAAACAGACCTGTACGTCTTAAGGAGTATGATAAAAATGGGTGGGGTTTAAGTAAAAGTTAAATTTAAAAAATAATATGGTAAATAAAAACATTTTGCTAAAAATATCTGAAACGTGGGTAGAGGATGGCCAACGCCTCCCCTTACACCACCCACCCTCCCCTTACCCCACCCACCCTCCCCTCACCCATGCTCTGTGGCTGCTGTGTCTAAAAGAGTTTACAGATGTAAAACAGTTTCCCACTTTATAGTTTTCTATTAAGGGTAAAAATAGTCCTGCTGCATGTTATTAACCAGGATCATCCATAAAGCACCAGTACCAATACATTGCTACACAGAATAGCCTTGAAGACAGTCTAGTATCTTCCGCCCAGCCCGTGGTTTCTTGGGGGAAATGGTGTTTTGTTGCTACTGTACTTGTATGCTTACCTGTACAGGCCTTGCCATATTTGGGGGAACACTAATCTTAGACTGGTGCTTTGGCAGACGGTCGGTTCAAATTATGGTCGAGGGGTTTCCGGGATCAAACTTCTGAGGAAATAACTCACTCATTCTATTAATTCTGAATCCAAACTTTCCTCAAGGAAATAAAATAGAAGTTGGATACAGTTTTGAAAGTTTTGAATACAAAATAATTTTGAGAATTTGTATTTTTTTGTGGTGTGTTATACCCATCATCCCTCTGCACCAAACTAATGGAATGTTCCGATTTCTTTGGCTATATGAACATTGGCATTGGCACAGAGATTTCAGTGTGTTGTTTAGAGCCGTTAGAAGCTGCATGCATACCTGTTAAAAAAGATATTCCATCATTCCTTTTGCCACAACAATAACGAATTCAAGAAAATTTGCATTTGCTGAAAAAACTTATATATACCTATGTGTGAATTGACGAACAAGGAACAAATATGTCGGAAAGATTTAATTTTACGGAACTTTCGGAGCTCCCTTCTACCACGACGACTATTAGTACTGTGGCAGTTCAGGCCGGTCGGGCAAGAGTTGTCCTAGCCGTTCTCAGAGTAAGTCCATCGATAAAATACTAATTGTGTTGTCCAAATAGAAAATAGTACTTTTATAATTTTTTAAAATTTTAATGTGTTAAAATAATATTTTCTATTCAAAATGCATGCACATGAATGATTAATGATATAAATGATAAAATTTTATGATGAAATAAAATGATTCAGTAATTAATAGATATAATTTTCTTTTACTGGCATTTAGGTACTAAAAATACATGTGTACCATTAAATAATTAATATTTATGTAGCGAAATAAGGTGGGTGTTTAAAATTATTTTATTGATTAAATTAATATTGAAAAAATGTTTTGTTCAAATAATGGAATTTAGTCATAAACATATTATTAATTTGTATTAGGTTAGTGTTGAAACCATTTTATTTATTCTCCATTAATTTAATGTGATATTTTCTCATCAAAATGATAAAATTTTCTTTTGCTGACATTTAGGTACCAATAATTATCTTTAAACACTTAATAATTATTAGTAAAAAAAGGCTTAATTTTTTTTTATTTCATTGATTAAATTTAATATTGAAAAAACGTTTTGTTCAAATAATGGAATTTAGTAACATATTATAAATTTATATTACCGGTAGGTTACTGTTGAAACCGATTATTTGTTCTCTGTTAATAAAATTATAGAAAATAAGTTTTTCACAATAATATTTTTGACTTAATTAAAAAACAATTATTTAATTAATAACAAGATTCATGTATTAATAAATATTACACAAATTCAATTATACAACTATTTCTCACAATATTCTGGTCTGGATTGTCTTCTGAAAACGTGTTTTTTTTTACAAAGTCATGTTCCTGGGTCACTCATAACAAATTTGTAGGTCAGTAAATACTGGTAGTGAAATTTAAAATTTCCTTCCTATTGACAGATGTTAAAGACATGGTGAACTCGGCTCAAACCAAATTCATGTAGGAATGACAAAATCCAGTGTTTACTCAGAATGCTCAGATGAGTGAGTCACAGAAACCTATTTACAACAAATTTCAACATTGGACCAATTGGCAGCTTCCCCATTACATTTTTTAATAATTTTAATATAATATACATAATATACATTATATACCAAATATTTCTATAGAATTAAAATTTTACATTTACAATCTGTTTTGGAGATTTAAGTTTTATTATTTTAGTAAATAAAAAAAAGTATTTATGATTCTATTGAAGTTGAAACTTGAATCTGTTGTTATACGTCATATTATCATCCATTTACATTTTACATCATAATATGTAAGAGATGCACTTTTTGTGTGCATTTTATGTCATAATATATAAGATATACAATTTTTTTTTACATTATGAATAATAATACAGTTGAATCCCATTGGCTCGAACACCATCAGTGCTCGTGAAACTGTTCGACCTATCGGGTAGTTCGACCCAAGCATCAGCAACTTAATATAAAGGTTTAATTCGGGATTTCGATCTTGGTTCGAGCGTTGCCATGTATTCGAACCTTCCTCGTTCGAGCCAACAAGATTCTACTGTAGTTAACAGATATACTTCTTGTTTACATTATAAATAATATTTAGGAGATATATCCTTTTTGTTTACATTTTACATCATAATAATTACATGTATATAAGAGATGCACTTTTTGTTTACATTTTACATCATAATATATATGAGATATTCGATAGATCCTTCAACCCATCAAGCCGCAGGCAGACACTCTTGAACTGAGCTACGTCCCAGTCATTTGTTTTAATTAGATTTTGTTAGAGTGGAGCGGGATATACCTCAGAGGTAGAATGTCCGCCTGTGGCGGCATTGGTCGAGAGATCGAACCTCCACAGCGCACAAAACATTTTTATGGGCTATTTTCCATTCCAGCCAGTGAAACATGTCTGGTTTATCAAATTCTGTGTTGTGTGCTATTCTGTCTATAAAAGACCCCTTGCTGTTTTCAGTAAGAGTAGCCCATGAAGCGGCAACAGCGGGTTTCCTCTGAGACCATGTGTCAATATAACCATGCGTTTAATATCCAATAACCGCTGATTTATAATCGATGTGTTTCTAGTGGCGTCGTTAAATATAGCAAACTTTACTTTTACTGTCTGCAGAAAACTTCAATCTTTAGATGCGTCTTTTGTTTTGTCAAACAGTATAACCAACTTTGCATACTGCTGTCAAGAAATCAAATATTTTATGGTCATATGATCACTTTTGATGAATGAATAATGATGAATGAATGGATGATTAACGACACCCCAGCATGTAAAAAATGTTCGGCTATTGGGTGTCAGCATATGGTAAAAATGATCAATAAAATCTTTTAATGAAGTCCTGTTAATAAAACGATTCTACTGAACAAGTAATACATTAATTTTTAATTCTAATCAAGCCTTTTACTGCTTCAATCAAGCTTGTTGCTGCTTCTGACAAGGCCTAATTAAAGCAGATGTCTTCTATTTATAAAATATAAGATCTTTACATTGCCTATCTGGTATTTCTGTTTGTCTTGGTGGATTCTACTTTCTAGTCAAATTACTGAGTACATTCCACTTTTAGTGTGTTACTTTGGTTACCATCTCTTTCTAGAAGAAAATATGTATATATTATTATATTATAATAAAGATATGTGTGGGACCACCGCACATACCTATAAACAGTAGGGATAACTGGAATATAATGTTTTAGTGTAAGTTAAAAGGATTTTAAGAAATCTGAAATTAAAGGTAGAAAAAATGTGTAAATTTTTTTTGTGCAACATTGTGGTATACATTACAATGTCTTTCAAAACTAAGCTTGTGCATACCCTGGTTATGTCCCCTATATCTGCCTTGATTAGTGCTTTATATAACATAATATATAATGTTATATCTACAGTCAGACCTCTATTCAGGTTGAAATATATATTTTAATTACCATTCATAATTACAATGTACATTTGTATATGTATGTCTTGTCTTAAATTAAATGCAATGTAGTACTATTGTACAAAATGTATTGGGTCTATGGTTGGTATGGGCTTTGTTTTGCATTTAATGCATTTAATGTCACTGCTTTCTACTAAGCAAATATTATTGGAATGCTACATGTATAATTTTGGTCAAATGTTTTTTTTTAAATACCAAAAATAATTAAAAAGTGAATGAAATCAATTATTTTATAGATTAATATATTATAATTATATTTGATTAGTTTTTTTTTATCATTATTAATTAGAATTGGATCAAGCAAAATATATCTACAGTGTATTTTCATTCCAAACAACTTAATAATTGAACTTAGCTTGAGTATGTCATATGTGAACATTCTGTTGTATTATTATAATTTTAATATATACACATTTAAGTTATATAAAAATATTTATTTATAATAGCACATGTCAAAATTTATTATTATATTTTTTTAAAGATTTATTCTCAAGCTGTCCAAATGCATAATATGCAATGGATAGATTGTTAATTCTTTCTAGGATATCAGTTTTCATTATTGAAAACTCACTTGATTTTAATGTTAAATCTGTTTGTAAACACATTTTAGCAATAAAATCAAGTTATATACTTTTATTTTTTATTCTTTTACATCAAGACATCTTTTCTAACTCTAAATTTTAATTTATGTACGTTACATAACTTTAGAAGTGCTATAGCGGTGCATTTTTACAATGAATTTTAAAAAGGAATTTTATATAATTGTTTTTAATTAATAATTTTAATCTTGAACATATTAAACATTGAATTGCTCTTACTGTTGAAAATAAATATCTTGACAAACGTGTTGTATTTTTTATTATAGATATTATTTTTTGCAGAATGAAAATTATGTGCTATTCCGTTGTATCTGGGAATGATGGTTCATCATTGTTAATTTGTTCTTTTGAACATTTTGAATGTTTAAGAACCGTCTAATTACCAAAACAACCGAAAACAGAAAACAGCAAAAAACTACCAAAAACAAAACAATGAAAACAAAAGGAAAATGACCAAATAGAGCAGAAAACATTGAAAACAACTAAAACACACAGAAAACTGGAGAAAAAAAACATCTGACGGAAACAAATTTGTACTAAAAGTTTACTCGACCTACTAGGTAATTACTCTAATTGCAATGTACTTCCTGTATACAAACTATACTTAGTATATACATGTTCTTAATCTACTTAGTGTGTCTATATGCCAAGAACATTGAGTACTCGTATATACTTTGTACATTAAATATATAGTGAGTACACAGAGTTTGCATAAATATATTGAGTATACGCTACATGCAATTTGTAAACACTAAATACAATGACTACACATTTAGCAAAGCACATTGAGTATACACTAGAAGTGCACTCCGTATACACTTATTACATTGAGTATGCACTAGTACATGTTATGTAGTACATTGAGTATACACTCATACATTGAATATACACTAAGAACATTGGGTATACATTGAGTACATGAACGATACAAAATGACAGATGCTCAATGTATGAAGGGTATACTCGGGGTTTAATCAGGGTAGCCGATTTAGTCACTGACTAATTTTTTGTAAAATTGGCTAAAGAAAGTTTGTATTGGCTGAAATGTTGGTTAAAAACATTGATGAATACATACTTCGTTCATTAGGTTCACTAAATATATTGAGTTTACACTAATTACATTCAGTATATACAATCTACAATGAGTATAGGCTGCTTTCTGTTTGTTTTTGGTAATTTTTCTGTTTTCCTATTTGATATAATTGTTTTCAATATTTTCTAGGCTCTATTTCATTGTTCTCTGTTTTCAGTTGTTTTTGGTAATTGGTACAAATTATTTTTATGTAAATTTTCAGGTTTAAAATTGTTGGTGCTTGCTTTGTCAATTATTTTACTTTTTGTTTGAATGCTTTTAATTGTTTTTGATTGTTAATTTGTTTTCATTTGTTTTCAGTGATTAGTCTTAAATTTGTTTTTTGGGGAGTTATTTAAATTGGTTTGCTTTAGGCTGTATTTGATGGTTTTCTTGTTTTTCAAAGGTTCTTTTCTGTTTTTTGTTTTAAGTAATTAGTCTAAATTTGTTTTTGATAGTGTTTAGCTTTTGTTTCTTTTAATTTTTTCTATCTTTATTTTAGTTTTTGTGTATAAACGACCCCTTGCTGCTTATCAAATACAGCAGCCTTTTAAAATTTTTTATTCCAAAGTATCAAACAATGTGTTGTAATATACATGTATACACATACCGAGTATTATGTTGGACACTTACTTGTAATAGCTGCTGATTAAACAACAAATGTGTCTGTCATTTTAACCTTTTGAACCTTTAATTTGCTGCACATAAAAAACCGGACTTTAGGCTCTTAAAGTACACATTCCTTTCTGTAATCTTTTGACGATTTAATGATTACAAATTAAAGAAAAATATTTGTTAAAATTCATCTTACCAGCTAGTTAAACACCAATTCAACCATTAAATTAACAGCAATACAATAATATTGTCGGCTCATTTAGTTTCTCAATTGTCACAAGAATGCAGCTCAGGGACGTAAAGAAAGTGTAATAATTGTATCCTGTTTATTGTGTAATTTTCTATAACAAACACGTTTCCCACAGGCACAAGGATAATGGAACAACAGGTGTCCATGTTGCTTGGCCAGTATGACATGTAGCCTGGCCAGTATGACATGTAGCCTGTTGTTGTTTGGACAGGTAACAAGATGTCACTGACATGTCCCTGTGTTTCCTTTAATTACATAGTGACGTATGCCAGATGAACTTTTGTATACTCTTGTATACATTAGTAACATTAGCAGTGCAGTCTTGTCCAAACCACAGGGTGGGATATTTAGCTCAGTGGTTAGGGCATCTGCATGCATGAAGTAGAAGGATAAATAATGTTCAGTAGAAAAGTTAGAACTGTTGTATGTATTGCTGTTTTAACAACGACTGGTAAATCTGTAGTATGTGCTGTTTTGTCTGTTGAAAAGTGCTTACAGGCCTTTAGATAATGTTTGTTGAATGACACCACATTGATAATGTCCTGTGTTTCCTTTAATTACATAGTGACGTATGCCAGATGAACGTCTGTATACACTTGTATAGTGAATGTATACACTTGTACACATTAGCATTGCAGTCTTGTCCAAACCAATGGGTGGGATATTTAGCTCATTGGTTAAGGCATCTGCATGCGTATGCAAGATGAACAAATGTATACACTTGTATACGTTAGCAGTGCAATCTTGTCCAAACCAGAGGGTGGGATTTTTAGCTCAGTGGTTAGGGCATCTGCATATGTGAAGTTGAAGGATAAATCATTTTCAGTAGAAAACTGTTTGATGTATTTGCTGTTTTAACAACAACTGCTACATCAGATCTGTAGTATGTGCTGTTTTGTCAGTTGAAAAGTGTTTACAGGCCTTTAGATTGTATTATGGGCACTTTCTCGATATTGAACACGGACCCTCTTAAAAAATTGTAAAAATTTTTTTACTTGGCTTTCATAAAAAGTAAGTAACACGTTGTTTCTGACTGCAAATAAGGATGTCATCAATGTATATTTAATACGCAAAACAAGAACTCAACTTGTCAAGTCACTGAATAAACTACGTAGTGCATGATTATACATGTATGAACTAATAACTAGTCATTATATAGCATTAATTGAATATCCTGTCTGTATGCTTATTGTATGTATAAATACATGTTGTAAACTGTATACATGTTTTGCATTCTGTTCCTAAAATTTATCATATCTTATCTTATCTCATCTAGATAATAGCACTACATGGTTAAACTAATTTTCATTGTTTATTGATATATTCCTTAGTAATGACATGTCCAAAGATTTGGACGACATGTCCAAAGATATTTTGGGATTACATTTTATTCACTGCAATCTAAAGCTTGGGCATGTATATAAAAGATCCCTTGCTGTCTAATCATCAAATAGTAGCTTATGATGCAGAACTTTGGCCTATTCTCTGACAATATATCTGTGGAAAAGTATATATAAATTATCCCTTGCTTGTAATAAAAATAGTAGCATAATGTGGTGGCAATAGAAATCTTCTAGGATCATGTGTCAACATTGGTACAGTATTGTACATGTATGTATTTGACATATAACCGATAATTAAGCATAAGTTAGTATTAGTATGATAGAGGAAAACTGCTACTCCTACATGTACATGTATTTGATAAATAACAAGGGATCTTGTATATGCACCTTCCCAGACAGGACAGGACATACCACAACCTTTGTTAAACCATGCAGTTATGGGCACTGGTCGGTGTAAGTGGAAGTACACCTACCCATTGAGCCTGGGTTGGAGCTTGTACTGAGATTAAAAATCCCATACACCACGACTAGGATTCAAACCTAGTACCTACCAGCCTTAAACCTAACGCATTAAACCACTACACCACACAGACCGGTACTTTACTTTAATGTTTACTTCGTTTTCATTCAGCAAGTTATTCATTGCTGGGTCTGGGTTGGTGATGATGGCGATGTATTAGGCTAATTGTTGATGCATGATCAGGTAAAGCACACCTGATTAAACACCTAGTA
>JAULBR010096110.1:0-11703 GCA_032355825.1 Melanodrymia aurantiaca
TCGCTAAAGCTCGTGACAAATGAAAATGATTTCACTTGGGACGTAAACTTGATACTACAGGGTAGCTCGTTTAATAATTATCCTCTATATACCGGGCTTGTCCAGGGCCACCGGAACGATTGTCACATTGTCTCCCTGGGAAAAATTTTAAATGATTGGTTCCGGCGGCCATGATGCCACGTTCGTACAATGATCAATAAATAAAGTTATTTTTATGTGTAGACGGTTAAATTATTCTATTAAAATTTAATGTACAAAAATGGACGTTTTGGAAAAAAACTACTCTAACGATAGGGGGATTTTAAACGTACATACTAATTAAATTATATATCCTTTTCAAATTATTGTGAAATTGTGTGCGATCATTAGGAGTATGCTGTATACTATTTACTGTTAGTGAAGGTCTTGGTGAAACAGCTGTTTGAGGTGTGTATATATTTCCATCAAGTACTTAATTATTCTACCTCATTTTCCGTCAGTTTGGTTTTGTTGATGACGTTTTAATATATTCGGGTCACGTTTCAAACGCAGAGGGCAAAACATAGATAGGGTCGAGTTGGTTAAAAGGCCCCCTTGGGGTAAAAGGTCCACTGGCTCTGTCGCTAAGTGTGCATATGGACTGAAACCAGAAGTAACGTCATAAGATTTGACGGACGTCATAGGTATATTCGTCCTATACTTCGAAGCTTTACCTCTAACACATGTTAGTATTTTAAAATATTTCGTATTTTTGATAAATTCTTATATCTTCAGAAATATTGATCATCTGTCATTGAAAATGGCGGATTTTTCTGCGGATTTTTTGTATGTACAGTATTTGCATAAAAATATGTTTATTTGTTAACCTAAAGATAAATAGGACGTTTTTTAAATTTTCAAAAATGTTTACATTTTTTCTCTACGTTAAACGAAACAAGTTATCTACGAAAAACATACTACAAATGTTGTAACACGAAGTATAATAGTTTGTTCTGTACATATATATTTTTGAAATTCAACGAGATCTGTGATTGCTTAAAATGTCGGTTAAAATTGAATGAGAAGAGAAATTAATGGAGTATCAGACACGTCTGATATGCAAAACAAAAAGTATTTTAGTATTACATTTTTGTTTTCAACGAGGCACATTTTAGGGCTCATACTGCGACTCCAATACACATCTTCCCACCTCAGAAAAGTTAAGCAAATTAATGCACCCATATAATTATTACCTAATTGTACAGGTTACAAAGATGCCACAAGTATACTGTTACAAAGGAAAGACAGAATGCTGATGGAGCCTCTAACACGGAAGAAGACACATAGAGCACTTGCCGAAGTGGCTGGAGACCTTACCACTAAGGATGTCCGCCAGTTAGCATTTGATTTTGCTACGAAAATTGGAATTGATCATCGTTTCAATGGCAACAATAAAATGGCTGGCTCATCGTTATTTGAACTGTTGTTTTGTATTTGTTGTTACATCTATAACTGAATATTAATTAAGTTACACACATATTTATTTATTTTTTATACATTTACAAATTAATTTTTTGCTGTTAATTATGCTAACTATTTTTTGTGAGATCGATTGATTTGCAGTTGTATATCACAAATACATATTAAAATGGCGAAAACAGCACTTACAACTATGAGACTGTAACTTTAAGTTTATTTGCAATAGGATACTTATGTTTTGTCTTATGTAACTAATTTTTTTAGACTTTAAGTTAAAACTTAAGTCGTTTGATAAAAACCGCCCCATCAGATATAATTTCCATGAGGTTGCCTGATTCGGCATCTATTTTTACTGCCAAAACCCAGGCAATCATAAATGCCATGGACAAAATTAAAGAATCTAATGCATCAAATTATTTTATTTATACCGACTCACTTTCGTGTCTCCAGGCTTTACATGAAGCTGGAACATCCCTTAATTGGGATATTTATACGAAAGTGTGTCTTTTTATCACTTGCCAAAACATCTATTTGCTGGATACCCAGTCATGTTGGCATCGATGGCAATGAAAAGGCATCCAAGTCTGCTTTGAATTTGCCTCATGCCAAGATGGGTATCCCATACACTGATATTAAACATTATATAATTTTGATTCTGGTAATGCTGAATTATACAACACGCCTTTCTCTATTGAGGATGTGCAGGATGCTCTACGTAGAGCCCATGATACTTCGGCAGGACCAGATGATATTCATTATCAGTTGCTAAAATATCTGCCTCATTCATCATTATTGGTTCTTTGTGAGATGGTAGCTATCAAATCATTCCTCCAATTAAGTATACTTAGAAATGGGTATCTTCAGAATGCATACTATTCTTAAAACTCATGATAATACTGAATGTGCAGGCATTGTCACCTCTGATCCTTTCTTTTCATTTAAGTTAGGATCGTTAGAGGTGTTTACACTTTTCTGCAACTCTTAATATACAGCCAGCGTCTATGTTCATGCTGGAGTGTCATTTCATATTTTGTTTTCTGATGATTTGGTAATAAGGTTAAATGCTATTTGTAACATATGTCTGGCTAATAGAGCATCATTATTTATTAAAGTTAACATTTACTTACATTTTATTACTTACAATATCAATATTTGAATACCCAATGCATTTGTAATAGCTTAGTATGGTCATTGAACGTTTGCCTCCGATAATTTAGTAAGATACAAATTACATAAACACATAGGATATACATATATTGATATTGTAAGCCGTAGGATGTAAATTAATGTTCATTTTAATAATAATAAATGTTCTTATTAGCCAGAAATATGTGACAAACTATCATTAGATGCGTACGTATGGTGGCATTCGTCTTAAACTCGGGACTGTACCTTTAACATTTACGTGTGACCGTACCTAAAAAGCCAGTTGAAGCAACCCATTTATAAGTCTACATAAAAGGAGGAGTCTTAACTAGCAGCTTGATGAAATGCGGATGGTTTGTATAATTTTAGCATTGCATACAGGACAAATTTCAACAGAGCCTGAGCATTGAAGGCAGCATGCTATATGTCTACATGGCAGAAATACAACAGAGCTTTTTGCCATGCGACATACTTTGCATAACATCCTTTCCCGCAGCCTTTTGTTTTCTTCTGCCAGGTTCCGTGCTTTTTCGCTGGTCACTGTGCAACATTTGTCATCAGCTGTGTAAACAAAGAAAACTTCTTCCTATTTCCCATCAACTAAATAGCTATTAAACACAATTTTTCATTATATTGGTCTTAAGTACATAATATATTTTTAAATAGCAACACACATTTGTTTATTCTTTCTCAACTATACTACGACTAATAATAATAATAATATGTGCAACTATTTCTGGTACCTCCACGCAAACACTACTTCAACTACAGCTACCAATACTGCTGCTGCTGCTGCTGCTGCTGCTGCTGCTGCTGCTGCTGTTGCTGCTGCTACTATTACTATGTTCATAAACTATTAGCGTACCCTGCTCCACCACTAGTAATATATACTAAGCGACAAAAGAAACGCGAGGTGCGATATTTTCATAAAATATTCGCTTTTTTAAACGGATTTTTCTCAGGTGATATTGTGTTCCTAAATAAAAACAATGTGAATATGAATGCGTAAATGCTTTTTGTTAACTGTACCCGAGAAACACTTACAAGAAGGGAGATTCTGTCGTATGTTAAAACTAGGATTATAATTTCCAGTAAAGACAGCATGTAAATTATATTTGAATTTCCTCGCGTTTCTTTTGTCGCTCAGAGCTATAAATCTGGGATTGAATTGAAAGGCTGGTAGGAACAGTGTTTCGAATCCTGCTCATGGATCTCACTTTCAGACTCCAACCCAGAGTGAGTGCTCCGCCAAGCTCAATGGGTAGGTCTAATACCACTTATACCGACCAGTGTCCACAACTGGTCTAACAAAGGCTAACCTGTGTGGGAAAGTGCATATGAAAGATCCCTTGCTACTTATCAATTTGTAGTAGCTCAGGTTTCATACTAACACTAACTTCTGTCCTGGACAGGCAGTGGAGGCAGCTAGACTGCGTGACCATGACAGACATGCTTGAACCTTAATTGGATATAAGCATGTAAATACGTTATAACTAACTAACTTTGAATTAAATTCATAATTAGATGACCCCGTCTGTCCTGAGCAGACTACCCAACCTGTTTTACTTGACGTGACCAGTATTCATAATTATACACTAAATTATCACTTGTTACATTGTGCTGTGTTAAGAAAAGTATGTTAAAGACTCGATCACCGATATTGGTACCAAACATTTCCCCTCTGCTTCATCTCCAGACAATAACAGTGACCTTAGAAGTGTTACAATGTTTTGCTAGCGTGGTTTTGGTGATATATTTGTACGACACCCAGCAAGCGATTTTACGTAATATAATTACATTTTGACATTTCTGTTCATGTTTATAATCATATACTACTATGTAGAAAAACAGGGACAGTTTTCTCTTCTGATAATATAAACCTCAGTTGCATATAAATCACTTTTCCTTATCGTCACGGGATCGTGTTTTGGCACCAAAATGGTGAGTGAGTCTTTAAGTTTCACATTTACAAGTACATGTACCTCCATACACTTTCACTGCTTTGCCAGCTGATTGACCCTCATAATCTTGAGTAGCATTCAGTATTATATCCAGCAGACTTTCAACAGTTATGGTGACATCTAAATGTTAAAAATAAATTAAACAAACTGTATATATAAGCCAAACAACTAAATAGATTATTGTTAAAAATATAGACAAAAATCCCACATAGACGATCTTGGCCACGCCCTAGCATGCTTTAAGTAGATCTAGGCAGTCGCGCTCAGTCGTAATGCGATCGGGAACATGATCGTGGTCAGTCGTATGTGATCGGTGGTGGTCGTACGCGTATGACAATTGAATCGTACATGTGCTTAGGTCGTGCTCTAATTTTTTAACACGACCTAAGAGCTACAATTTAGTTGTACACAGGCGTATGACTATCGTATGAAGATCGTATGAAGATCGTGTTCAGTCGTGTCCAGTTGTATGGCGATCGTATGAAGATCGTGTTCAGTCGTACAAGGAAGCGTGGGAAAGAACTCATACGACTGAACACGATTAGATCTTCATACGATCAAACACGACTGCATACAACTTTCATATGACCTTCATACAACGATCATACGACTGAACAAAACTGTCACATGACCGATATTTTAACTTATTTTAACCCATTTATATACACATCAGACCATGTGACCAAAAAAGAACAAAATGGTATGGATGTCATATCGCGGTCTTGTAGGGTCGTATTGAAGTCTTGTAAGGTTTTATGGCCATCGTGTTGACATCGTGATAAGTCGTGTCACAGTCATAACTGGTCGTATATATTATAAGTTGCATTGCCATCGTATGTAGAACGTATATGTATATTTACCATGATGCTCCACGACCAAGCACGACCTTCAGATCGAGCTTGGTCGTGTTGAGGTTCTGATAAAGGTCGTGTTGAGGTTCTGATAAAGGTCGTGTTGAGGTTCTGATAAAGGTCGTGTTTAGGTTCTGATAAAGGTCGTGTTGAGGTTCTGATAAAGGTCGTGTTGAGGTTCTGATAAAGGTCGTGTATGTGGGAAAGTAGCATTATCCCCTTGTTAAAATAGAAGGTAACTATCATCTCAGTATTATACTACTTTATAGATTTCTGAGCGACTGTTATCCTCTTTAAATACATGCTAATAATGGAAACTTAAACCTGTCTGAACACTAACATATATATATACATGTATAATGGATTTCATTTTACGATACTCATTTGCTTACAGTTACATTCTAGCCACCATATCCATGGAGCAACCAGTGTTATTTAAAGGTAATCTACCTTTTCTCTTTTGTGCTTCTTTAGCTCCTTTTAGAATAAGCTCAAGACTAAATCCCATTCCATGAAGTGCTGCAATTGCAAATAATAATAATAATAGTAATAGTAACTTTTGATAGTGTACCTTAAAGCTGTTCATCCGGCAAGGTCTCCATGGCGACGTGGTTAAACGTGTCAAGTTTGAGTCTGGTAAGTACTGGGTTCGAATCCCATTCATGGCATATGGGATTTTTAATCCCAGTACCTGCTCCAACCTAGAGTAAGTAGGTGTACTTCCATTTACACAGACCAGTGTCTACAATTGGTTTAACAAAGGCCATTGTATAAAAGTATACATGTATATAGAAGAGCCCTTGCTACTTATCAAGAGTAGCTGGTTTCCTCTATCATACTAACATTAACTTCTGTCCTGGACAGGCAGCTTGACTACCCTAACCATATCAGATGTGCTTGAACCTTAATTAGATATATACATGTAAATAAGTTATAATTAAGTGTTGATTCTTGTGCATTTTTTTTCGCAATTTTGTGCCTGTACGGGACTGTCCCTTTAATCGAGTTACAGCGACAGAAATACAAATATGATACCGGTAAATAAAGTAATATTGAGTTTGATATGCGCATACATATACAATGTCATATCAGTGCTAATTATTCTTTAAACAGTCTAATAATTGTAGTCAACAAATACCTTCAAAACACAACACTTGTTCAAGACCACTTGCTGCTCTTTGATTAGTCTATAAGTATAAGAATATAAGAGTGATGGTCGAGATTATATATAGTGTCACGCATTGCCACATTTCCCCGAAAATAGTTGATTTGACATATTTAACAGATTAGCTAGCCATCATGTGTTACTATATTATGCAGTTGCAACATTGTACATGTATTTGTAATTGAGACAATTAATTAGCATGGCAGAATTCATCACTTACCGTATATTATTATTATTGTTGTTATTATTATTATTGTTGTTGTTGTTGTTGTTGTTGTTGTTGTTATTGTTGGTGTTGTTGTTGTTGTTATTATTATTATTATAATAATAATAATAATAATAATAATAATAATAATAATAATGATAATAATAATAATAATGATAATAATAATACATTTAATAATATTATTATTATTATTTGCTATTGCAGCACCTCTCTCTCTCTCCCTAAATCCCTCCCTCCCTCCCTCCCTCTCTCTCTCTCTCTCTCTCTCTCTCTCTCGTCTCCCCTTCCCTCTCTTTCCCTCCCTCCAGGGGTGGAGAAAAGTCAAATTGACAACCAGACATTTTATTACGTCATGAGTTACTTCCCTTATTAAATAGATCAATTATTTTTTTACTGTTTATCAAACTTTGAATGATTTTTTTTATACCATACATTTCATTCTGAACGTTAAAAAAAACGTTTAATGATTGTTCGTATAGCATGATGATCATGACATAGCCTACGTTAGTTTTCTTGTTGAAGTGTCCGTAACACAGTCTGAGAGGTCACAGTGACCCTCCCTTCTATTATCTGGAACTAGGATTGTGGTTCACTGGACAGATCTAAATAACTTCCCAAGTACATGTACATTTTGTCGACACATATCTTGTGGCCATCCTTATTAGTATACATGTACATGTGTATGACATTGGCGAACATTGACTTGGATAAAAAATTACAGGTTTTATCATATCAGTGTCATCTACGGTAAATTATGTGAACATTTTAAGTAATCCATGGTAAAATATTAAATGTAAAATCTTACTGGGAAACTGGGATGTGATACACGCAGCTGTTTGAATGCCAGTTGTATTTGAATAAAATGACAATTAGGATTCTTCATTAGGTGCTCTTTGAATGGATTGTCATCATGTTCCCAGTTTTTTAGACGTAGACCACAGTAAGTACAGCTAACCAGGTCATGCACTGAAATGACAATGTGATATTGTACAGTTTGCAGAATATAACCCCATTAAAAAACAAAAAACAATTATAAATAGACATTTAAAATAGATATGTAGAAATTAAATCTATTTCCATCTGATGTATTGTGTAATATGATCTGTTATTGCAGAGTTCTATCAAGTGAAGACAGTGCACCAACACAGCCTATACTATGTAGACTTAATATATTTTATTTGCGTTTCTTTTGGAGAAACTACAATTCATTAAATCAAATGGAATGAATGGTTAGCATTACTCCCAGCATAAAAGACATCAGGGGCGGTATTTATCAAACAACTTAAGTTTTTCTTAAGTTTTGACTTAAGTTTTATTAAATTGAATAAGGTAAGACAACAACGTAAGTTTAAGTTTTTATAGAATTCTTAAGAAACCTCCGGAGGAAACTTAAGACAAGTCCAAAACGTCCAAAACTTATGTCTAGGGGTTGTCTTTTTCTCAGAACTGAAGTCATAACCGTAGAGACATAAGTGTTTTCTTAGACTTAAGTCTTATTTCTGACTTAAGTCGCTTGATAAATACCGCTCCAGTAGTGTAAAATATCATCGGCTATTGGTGCAAAGGCAATTTATAGTTAATGCAAACGGCGATGCAAACATTAATATAAAGTAGATAATTAAATCTTTTACGCTGATGTGACTTTAAGATGGATCACAGCAGCGGTGCATGATATGATAGCTTTTCAAGAAGACATGTCGTCATCACTGTTTTAAAAAGTAGTGTTAGGGTGTATACCATGGGGCTTTGTTAAAAAAAATCACCTGGACTTTCTACGTCTGAGAAACTCGGAACTGTACCTTAAATATCAAAACGATGTTCTTGCTTCATGCTGTGTAAATTCAAACTGGAGTGACTATAACGAATTATTTACATGCATAGAGATATTTAACTTTATCCATGGCTTTCATGATTGCCTGACTGCCGAGGCTACAGACCATCCATAATTGAGATCCACCAGTGCTAGACATAACTAGTGTAATAAATGGCATAGTAAAATGTTAAAACATATATATACATGTACCTCTCTTATTGTTACAACAAAAAAATCCCGCCATTGATAATGATATTGGTGTTTGTTGAATCCTGCTCGGCCAGCGGTCTGTAAACGTCTTCTCTCTCTCGTATATATCTAAATTGGTGATCCCGGAGCACTGACGTGTTCCATCGTCCATAGGTATTTCAATTTGCTCATTCATAATACTTATTGACTTCTTCTTTCTGTGCTTACTGGACGAAGTTAAGCGGAAATATTTGAAGTGTTCCTGCTTTATTCCCATCCATACTAACTTCAAGTGAACTACAAAAAAAACACAGCATGCTTGGGAGCAAAGAAATGTACTGTTTTACTCATAACTTGTAGTTTACAACTAAATATTCGTATCGCTACAATTTACATGTCCTCACGTTAGTGACTAGACCTATGATACTTGATATGATGATTGATTGGAAAAGCACTGGGAGTACTCATGCACCTGGCTACTAATATAGCAGGAGAGCGGAAATAATCAAGTGCCATATTGCTATTTTCTCGAATATGACGTTATATAGTATGGTTGCCATTTTTGTGGTCAGTTCAAACCAAAACAATTCTATTGTAATTTCAGGAGTGGTGGTGGTGGTGGTGGTACTTTGTTTACTATTGGGGGCGGGACATAGTCCAGAGGTAAAATGTCCGCCTGTGGTGGGATGGGTCGATGGATCGATCCTCCACAGCGCAAAACATTTAATGGGCTATTTTCTGTTCCAGCCAGTGATACACGACTGGTTTATCCAATTCCGTGTTGTGTGCTATCCTGTCTATGGGATAGTGCTCATAAAAGATCCCTTGCTGTTATGCGAAGTAGCCTATGTGGCGGTAGCGGGTTTTCTCTGTGACCATGTGTCAATATAACCATGCGTCTGACGCAGAAAAATCCATCGTTGGCCATTGGTTTTTCTGAAGATTTTTAGTATGTATTTGCATTACAATATTTTTATTTGTTAACCTAATAAAGTTATATAATTTGGACACAAATATAGGACATTTTTATATTTTCACAAATGTTTACCTTTTTTCTTTACGTTTAACGAAAGTAGTTATCTACGAAAAACATACTACAAATGTTCAGACACGAAGAATAGAGTGATAGACACTTTACACGAATCGATCAATGAACAATTAAAAAAGCATAATTAACTTACCTTTTATGAGTAGAACAGTTTAGTCCACCAACAGTAAACGTATTAGATACAATATAACGTCAACTTGATTAAAAAATATATAATTATATATTGCGTTGTTCATTCAGTACACGCTATCAGCAAAAGTCGAACGTTACATTATTATAATTAAAGTCTGGGTATGACCCGATAATAACACATCGACCATTTACGTGCATCGTTGATGAACTAATGCGTAGTAAACCCTTTCTAGTAAATAGAAATTCTTTTGAAATGGTGTGATAAAGTCACAAACTTGTACAGTTATGAATATCGTGCTTTGTACAGCGGTACAGCTAAAAATAAAAATTCAAATTCCCCATTACTATTTTTGTATAGATGACATCGGTGCTATTATTAAATTAGAGAAATATCTTGCACTGGCGGAGTGTCAGTTTTATATTTTTCTCAACGCTATTGCTTTGCAACATACATTTTGTTAATTTACCATGTTTCCGAGACATGTCATAAAGCCGCCAGTTGTCTTCCAATGTTTAAGTAAGTATTATACTGTGAATAAAATACATAACACTTACCTGTACATCTAGGCATACATGTAGTCAAAGCCTCGGGACAGTTTCGCTCGCTTCTTAGGTCGCTGGGATTTCCCCGTTTAAAACTAAATATAGAAAGAAGTGTGGAAAAACCCAATTCATCCCGTCTCGACAATGTTGCCCAATTTACACTATTTACTGTCGTCGTCGAATAGTCATTCCAAATAACGCGATATGATAGCAAGTTACCATTTTATACTAAAAAACATAGTCTGTGGGGTATTTTTAAAATGCTGGACTCAGAAGAGAGTTTCAATAAAAGGTTTAGTTGCAAAGAGGGGAGCATGTATACATTACATACGTTTTTTCGACGTGCGCAGCATTTCTTTTCCGACCGTGCAATTCGTCACCATTGTCGCTTACGACCTTATCTTAATCTAAGATCCTGCTCCACAGTGGCACCCGTCGTTAGCATATCCATATTGTTTGTCCGCTGTCTTCATTGACACAATAAAAAGCGTAAAACTGGTCAGAGTTAAAGCCTGTCTACACGGTAATACATTTTGCATCAAGCTGCGACAAAAATCCCAACTTGTTGCAGTTTGTATGACTGGCGGTCTACACGGTGCAACGGTCCAAACAATGCCACATTCCGGGTCTTTTGTCTGCACGATCTTGAAGATTGTTGCAGCAAAAGGTGGATGGACATAGGCATAAAGTATGTCAATTATATGTGGTTTATATGTGGTGGTGGTGGTTATTGGGCGCGTGTGTGTATAAAAGCTGCAACAAGTGGGGACATTTGTCGTAGCCTGTTGCACCATGTAGACCGCCCGTCATACAAACTGCAACAACTTGCAACATTTGTCGCAAAGATGAAGCATGCAGCTAAATATTGCAACACGTTGCAAGTTGTTGCAAAAACGGTCTACACGGTAATGCATTTGTCGTAATACAAGTGGGGACATTTGTCTCAGCTTGTTGCACAATGTATTACGACAAATGTATTACCGTGTAGACCGATTTTAGAAGCTGCAACAAGGTGCAACTTGTTGCAAGTTGTTGCACATTGTTGCAAAAGCTGTCTACACAGTAATACAGTCAAACCTGGTTGAGTGGCCACGTGTATTAAGCAGCCACTTGTCTTAAAGTAAAGTAAAGTTTGTTTTATTTAACGACGCCACTAGAAACACATTGATTATAAATCAGCGGTTATTGGACG
>JAULBR010096121.1:0-11703 GCA_032355825.1 Melanodrymia aurantiaca
CACGCTTGACTACGGGCCCGATCCACATTTGTCTCGAACAAAGGAGTTAGACAAGGTGATAATCTCAGTCTATGCAATTTTGTATTAAAGATCTGTCGTTCTCATGCACCGTCAACGTGTAACTCCGTTCACGTACATCACGAACATCTTCCTCGTTTGTTACAGGCCGACGATCTTTTGCTTCCCGCACAGTCAGCAGTTTTGCTCTGTGCGTTATTTTACCGATACTGTATAAACATCGGGAAATCAAACGTACTGATTATAACAAAAGAAACCAAGATTAAAACACAATAACAAATGTTATTATAAGAATAGGATAGAAGAGATATATATACGTCATGCTAAGATCAATCTAATCAACAAATTGATCGTTAATATGTGCATGTGTTTCTTGGAGACAGGAATAATCAGCTATGTTTGTTTATTCGTATTAATACTATAAACATGTGAACATGTTGACTCAAGACCAGACACTGTGTAAACTGTATTGACCCTGTGTCATTATTAAACATGGAAATATTCTCATGCATATTTTAAATGCACGGTTGGAACTATGGCGTTTCGTTTTACATTATAATTGCATTTGGTGATATCACCCATTCCAATAGGTTATATTATATTTATAATTCAATAGGTGATATAACCAAAACAATACGTCATAATCACCATTTCAAATACAGGTCATATCACCAAATGCGATTTTAAATTGGTCATATCACCAATTCAATATGTGATAATCACCAATTCAAATAAGTGATATCACCAAATGCGATTTCAAATAGATGGTGTCACCAAGATTATTCGTATTGGTGGTATCACCAATTTGAACGGTGACACATAATTGAATAGGTGATATCACCAATTCGAATAAGTGACATCACCATTTCAAAATTAATTGATATCACAGACACATCTGTTTTTAAAAAAGCCAAAATTTGTCAATAAATAATATTTATTTAATAGTAGGGCGGCTAACTGAAAACCTCGTGCATTTGATGATACAAGCATAAAATTTGGTACATATACTGCCAGTAGGTCACTGCAACCATTAGCAACCTGAAAATTCAAGATGGCCACCATTTTTAACATAGCGGCTAACTGAAAAATCGTGCACTTGATGTTACAAGTATGAAATTTGGTACATACATGTATACTACCAGGTCACTATTAATGAACAAAATGATAGCCACCTGAAAAATCAAAATGGCTGCCATTATTCAAGATGGCAACCTTTTTAAAAGGCCGTGCCAGTTAGTAGCGCCAAGAGTCAGGAGAACGTCGACGCCAAAACATCATTCCCGTGCAAACACTTTGCCCCAACTCATAGCAATACTAGTAGACTGATCATTAGCTTTGTTATGACTTGTACCCTGAATTGTGTATAATTTATCTTTTAATGAAAACATTTTGTCGATCGTTCTTAAGTTAAAATTGAAATTACTATGTACTTCTGTCTTCTGAATGGTCATAATCGAAAAAAGGCCGTGGTTTGTGCTATCCTGCTTATGGGACGGTGAATACAAAATGTGTCCTATCTAATAATTTATTAACTTCTGTCATAGATAGACAGTCGAGAAAGCTTATGTGTATGCCCACGACAGACATGTTTGAACCTAAATTGGATATAAGCACGTAAACATGTTATAACTAACTGTGACTGTTTGATTGCATGTGCACTACTCGACTATTACTACCGTGCACTATTTGTACTTTAGCTGGCATTACGTATATAGCATACTGTAGAGGTAGGTGACCACACATCAATGTTTCATGTAACTAGATATGATATCAGATCTAAAGATGCAATCTGTCAGCATAGTGCATGTTTTTTTCACCTTCTTTTTCAGTAAACCGTCCAATTAAGTCAATATATTTGTTTTCAGTCTAGAAAGAGCTTGAACTTATTGAACTTAAATTAACGATAATAACGATCATATGGAACAAAAATAGTATATTATACTATTTTCGTTCCATATGATCGTTTATTCGCCATGGTGCATGATTGTGAGACTGGTCATGGTGAGCTGTCTGGGCATAGCACGAGTTTTGTGGATAAAGTTCATCCTCGAGCATTTTTTATCATTTAGCGGTGAGAATATAAACCTCTTTTTGCAAATCTTAGAATGAATTAATCATGCAACACGTGGTAATAGTATTTTAGTTGCTCAATTGAAATTTTCAACAAATTTCATAACTACATTCTGTATATGTATTAGGGCTAAAATCCCAAATCTATTAAGGCTTTGAGGTAATCAGTATTATTAACAGTTTATATAAATTTAAGTTGTCTTTGCTCATTCCCATGTAAAATTCGAATGTTTGACATATAAGGATATTTGGTAATTATATAGTTAAATAAGGACATTGTTTTCTCTTCTGTTTATATGCAAATTAAGTTGCGTATAACTCGCTTCACTTCGCACCAAAATGGTGATACGTAGCAAGGTATCTTTTAAACTATGTACTTTTCCACAGACAGGACAGTATATACCACGGCCTTTGTTAAGCAAGTTGCGCTACGGAGGCCGGTGTCTTTAAACAAGCACGTTTTACGATTTCTTTCAGAGGCCTATTCTGTGGATCACGTTAGCCGTCTGCACAGAGATCTGTTCGCGAACTACAGCAAACATGTGCGACCGAAGCGGAATCAGAGCGAACCAACCACCATGACCATCAACATGTCTTTCATACTGATCCATCAGCTGGTAGGCTTATACCATTATTCATCCGCCTGAGGTTCTAACAGTCGAATGATCGATCCTGTTCTGTGGATCGGTTGGGCTATTTCCCGTTCCGACCAATAATCCACAACTGGTTTAACCTGCCGTGTTTAGTATCCTGTCTCTGCGGAAATGCATATAAACTACAATTTGTTTTATCCATCACGAATTTGTCGAAATGTATTAGTGGACATAATTATAATATTATGGTGCATGTGTTTGTATGTGGGGGTTATGACATTTGTGTAGAGATGGGGTTTCAAAACCGTAATCCACCAGACGTGAGCTCAAGCCCCGCCCCTTCACTCTCTGCCACCATTTCTGACCAAGCAATGTAGGAAAACGCATCTTCAAAACAAAATAAAAGCTGTTTTTGTTTAACGACACCACTGACATGGAATCATGGATCACATTGATTAATAATTAGCGGCTATTGGATATCGACATATGATCACAACCCGCATACACCACATATGCTACTCTTACCGAATAGCAACAAGGAGTCTTTTATGTGCACTTTCCAACAGACAGGATAGCACAACCGACGGCATTTGATGAACTAGCCGTGGGTAACTGGTTGGAACAGGACAAAGCACATCCCATAATTATATCCGCGTCTATAGGCCTAACCATTAACATAAAAGTATTAAAGTGACATGCTTACATTTTACAGGATTTCTTTTCAATAATATATTTTACGATTTCTTTTAGGACATGAAGACACAGATACTGAAATCTGGTGGATGGCTAAACACAGTGAGTTATATTAAAACTAGATCTGGTGATATTTGTATAATTATGTATATCAAGTACCGTAATCCAAATCAGTATTGGCCCTTTTTATCTCCATGAACCAATATACCCACCGAATATCTATAAGATAGAACATTTTTGTTATTTCCAAATTTGATATCCTTTTCCCCTTAGTATGTTGAACCAAAACACTTTATATAAACTCTGCAAATGGGCTACAATGACCTTAGTTATCCCACCCCCGCGATTGTTGCCTTTAAACATATTTATTACTAACGTTACTTGTACATTTTAATTATGTTTCTGTAATGGTAACTAATTCCAAAGGTGTGTGCTGTAAACAAGTTGTATTTATTCTTAGAAATGGACCGACGAGTTTCTGGTATGGAATCCCAAGGATTATGGTGGCATTACTTTATTGACCGTGCCTGAAACATGGATCTGGAAACCTGACATCCTACCATACAACATGTAAGAATGTGTTGTGTTTCTACAAATCTTGGTGGATTTGGCGAGGTGGGAGATAGGTAGTTGTAGGGGAAATGCCGACCTCATGTATTACAATGGTGTGTCATTCAGAAAAAGAAAACAGCTATACTTTTTTGAGTGAATATTGGAAATATTTCACTAGCGGGGAATATAAAATACATATTTTCATTCGTCGTTGGGTCATTCATATAAATATATGTTTTGTCATCACCCGTGAAATGTTTGCTGTATCCACTCAAAACGCTTGGATATCTTCTATATATTTACTAATGCTTGTGTATTGACAATTTATATCTAGTAATACGTTGTCAGTTTGTTTCATCTAGCTCAAGGTCAGAAACAAATCAAATGATACAATATTATAGAAATCGGCCATATCTTTGTCAGTATTTCAGTATAAATGTAGGCTTAAATGAAGAGGGACCAATGGGAAAGTCCCTTCAGACTCCAATAGGTAAATATATATAACCAGTAAGTCCCTGTTTGCCTATGATTTCCCAGGATACCAAGTTTATGAGTGATTTACGATATTGCAGAGTGGAGGGCAAACGGGTGTTCGGTTCAACAGAACTGCTTGTAAAGATCACTCCACGCGGCAGAATCTCATGGGACCCAGACTTTATCCTGGAGACAAGATGTCCGGTGGATATCACCTACTTTCCGTTTGGCACTCAGATGTGCGATATAGAGATCCTGAGCTGGGAACTGGACAGGAAACAACTCAAACTAACGGTTTGATACATTTTCTTTTTTTATTCCATTTCAATATTCTGTTTTGTGACAGTCGCTGTACAGTATCATGTGCTATCCTTCCCGTGGGAAAGAGCGCACACACGACCCTTTGCCATCGCCTATGTGGCGGTAGCCGGTTTCTTCGAGACCATGTGTTGACATCCAATAGCTGCTAATTATTAATAAATATGCTCCAGGAGTATCGTTAAACCAATCAACTTTATCTTAGATCGAAGTTAGTCATAAATTGAATGACTCCAAGTTGTGTGATATATTAAGGCTTCTTGTTTTCGCGACTCAATTTGAACTTCCGTTTGACACTTTAGTCTTACTGATTCTGCTAATCCATTGCTTTTTAATTATTCAAACACTTAGAACTGTGACATTCTGTATGCTCAAAGACTATTGGCAAGTGTCGACAATTAAGACAATGCTACATGATGTAAACTAGGCTAGCCTATCATTATGGAATAAAAGGGCGCAATTATTATTGCATTACTCAAGCCTTTACAAGATATATATAATAAGCTCTATTGTGTAGAGTACGTAGAAGAGCTGACAAATTTAGCAACAAAACACGGCACATATTCCATTTAATTGTGTTTTGTTTTTTTCAGACAACGCAAAAAGTACCTAGCCTAGAATGGAGTGTGAAAAATGGCGAGTTCGACTTGAAAGGTTCGCACATTATTCATGACAAGAAGTGGTCGGTAGACATCTTGAAATTCGGACTGACTCTGACGCGACGCACTCTCTTCTACGTGTTCGCCCTGGTCCTGCCTGTCGTCCTGCTGTCGTTTCTCTGTGTCGTCAGCTTCCTCGTGCCCATGGAGTCCGGAGAGCGCATGACCATCTCCATGACAACTTTGCTGTCATTCACCGTTTACATGGGCGTGGTCGACGAGATGATGCCGAAAACCTCTGAAACCATTTCACTGTTAGGTGAGAATTAATACGTATTATAATTAATTTATATATGTTCTGTGTGTAAGTGTATAATATGCATGCAACAATAGAGATGATTGGTCTTTAGCAAAGATAGGCTACTAATATTTGCATAAAATTTATAACCACAGGTAAACATTTCTTCCAGAGCTGAGCGTGTGCTATTACTTATATAAATACGTGTGTATATGCATCTTAAATAATTATTATGCACCGGAAGTAAACCTATACATTTTGGTGGGAAGGAAATATTAAAACACCTTGTTCCATAGACTTGCTCCTCAGATGCCTGATGCGGACTCAAATTGTTAGTTACTATTTATAGAATAAGAGCCGATTATATTAAACATGTGATATGCAGCATGAACTCTATTCTCATCTCACATAAACACCATTATTACATAATGAAATATATCTGTATTCTTATTGGCCTTCGGCCTCGATCAATTTCACTTTTTTTGGTCCATAAAACATGATATTGCTCTCAAAGATGGTCCATAATTGATAATTATATTAAACAAATGCTGTATTGCCATGATGCAGCTTTATTACAGTAACCAACTAATTGTTTAAGCTCAAACATATCCTGTGTAATTTTTATGTAAATACAGGTATTATAATTTCTTTTGCAGTTGTGTATGTAACCACGCTTCTGACCATCAGTCTCCTGACAGTGGTGGGTAATGCCACAGTTCTCTTCATTTACTACCGCTGGAATAAAGAAAAGCCAACCCAACATTCCAACTGTCACTCCATCTCTTCAAAACACACTGATGATGACACCAATCAAACCAATCATGGTCAAATATTCTCCACCATATGGACATACCGACCTGTGACACAAGAACCCGGTTCTCCGCTGAATGTTCCATGTGACGTTAATCTGATACTGGGTGTGTTAGAAAAGCTTATAGTTGAAGCCGAAAACGAGTCAGGGAATGATGTGTTCGACGCCACTGCCGAGCCAAATCCGGGCACCATTGCCCCGAATCAAATCATTACGTCCTCGTACATGGAGGCCAGAAACAGGAATGATAATGTCGTAAAACGTACCAGCAATCGTTCTGCAAATGAAATGGCTAGACTAGTAAACGTGGTTCTTATGTTTGTGACGACGTTTTGCCTGCTGTGTGCATTGATTGTGATGTTCGTCATCGTCTGTGAACAGTCGAATCGACGAGAACGTATTCACAAATAATTAAGATAGCAATGACGAACGTTACTTTAAATACTATTAGTGCATCCATGTTGTAAAACAAAAACATTCTGCTATAACAGTGTTATATATTGTCGACTTCACAAGCAATAGAATAATCTTGAGTCATCCTTTTCTTAGATGTAATGACAGGAAACAAACTATTAGGCCTACATTGCAAGCGTTTTCAAAAGTGCGGAGAAAACGAGAAAATACATCAATTTATTTCCTATACATGTAGCGATCTAAAGTTTTATTTTATTGTCATTATTAAATAATATTACATTTTTGCCTTTAAATAATTTAACATTCTTTATCAATACAAAAGTCAAACGTAAGTGCTTTACATAAATCATACACTCACGCCCATCGACATATTTGGTCTCATACTATTTAAATAATACAACAGCCATGGATGGACATACCTGCATCATACACTCACATGTCCTCACTATTCAGATATGGTTACTTCCCTTGAATTATACCAAGCTCTAAATATGTTTTATGAGTTGCTAGGAATGTTCACTGGCCTGACCTCCAACTCGTCCCAAATACAGCGAATCTTGACCATATTTTATCGAGACCTGAAACTCTGGAACGTACCTTTAATAATTAAGTCCTTTTCACGTGGTATATTGTGTAAATTACATGTGTATTTTTCGATCTGCTGAATTTGCAGACAATAGCAGTGACCATAGAAGTGTTCGAAGTATTTGGTTGCGTGTTTTGTGCTGTTATTTATTCATACGACGTAAAACATGCAATTTTACATAATATAATAACACTGATATTTATGAGGCTCAAGTCTACTTCCGGTTATTTATAGAAGACATAATTTTAGGATTGTTCAAACATTCCGGTTCATTAAAACCTAGTTACAATAATGTAATCTCTAACTGTATCTACGGATGAACAGAACAATACAACAGAATTCAGTGTGACATTATTGTATCTAATTAAAATCCAGCTCCAAATCTGTTTTAGAATCTGTACACAATGACTTTTGTTCCGCTATCTGTCAAAAAGTATTGTGGAGAAAACTAAACAAAATAAGTTCGTGGTTTGGAATCTTGTTCCGATTGTAAAGTCATGGTTTGGACTCTTGTTTCGATTGTGAACCACCATTACCTTATTACACGCGTAGAACGTGACTCGTGTTCAAAGAAAGAGTTTTCCATAACGCTTGGCAATGTCAATAAGTCCGTTCTTCAACGTCTGGAGGTACCGGTGGGTGTTACCTAATCCAAGAGTTCCCCATTTCTTCCCCAAATGCAGCGTACCATATCGTTTCTCTTGGTTTGTGGGACCGTATCTTTTGTCAGCATTATCATTTGATTCATAGCTCCTTCTTGAGATACCATACCGCTTTCCTAAAAACAAAGTACCGTATCTCTTTCCAAGATGCAGGGTACCGTATCTCTTTCCAAGATGTAGCGTACCGTATCTCTTTCTGTACGGAATTACAGGATCCATTGAGTCGTATGTATCTTGAACAATTTGTTCTTCTTGTGGAAAGTCGTACATCCCCAACGTGTTGTCGCTTAATAACCCATCTCGTTTTCGGTACTTTGCCAGACCAAATGATCTGTACTTGCTGCCCATATTAAGCGTGCCCCAACGTTTGAGAACGTTCCCATCGGCTCGATTAAAAAGTGTGGATCTTTTTTCCGTTACAGGTGATTCATATATAACACGCCGCGCTTGTGGTCTCCGACTCAAAAATAACGTCCCGTATCTTTTATTGACAATATCCGAGAAGTCGTTCAGATCATCTGAGTTATTGTCTCCATACGGATCATCACCATTCACTAGCGCCAGGTACTCCGTCAGACACTTTATAGGGTCAGCAATACAATTTTTACAAATGTCAAAGGCAACTGAGTTCGTACAGCAATCTTGAGGTGGAATACGGAGTCCGAAGGGAAGTTGACCACAAACGAAACATGTTTCTACTACATCATCATCCCTGCTGCATGCCGTTGACGCTGTGTCTACGTGTGGTGCGGCCGTTTCAACATCATTTCCGATGACCGTGCATATCATCGACAGCAAACTGCAGACCAGGAATTTAATCACTTGCATGTTTTCCAAGTTTAGCCTAAAAATTGAAACAAACATCAATGAACTGTCATAATGATACTGGGTGAAGAGCGGGACGTAGCTCAGCGCATGAGCGTCCGACTTAGATTTGAGAGGTCGAAGGATCGATCTTAGTGGATCTGTTGGGTTCTTTCCCGTTTCAACCAGTGATCCAGGACTGGTATATCCAAGGTCATGGTGGGTGCAATGCTGTCTGTGGCAAAGTTTACATAAAAGAACCCTTGCATGTATTCGGTAAGAGTAGCCTGTGTGGCGACCGCATTTCCAACATCTAATTTAGCCCCTCATTACTAATCAATGTGATCCAGTGGTGTCGTTAAACAATGTTTATAATACGGCGGAGGGAGACTTATGGTGTATAGTTAGAAACCAATTATTTTGTCAACTTTTTTCTTCTAAAGCAATATAATAATTATGTACGTATTACAGTATATAATTATGAGATTGAATTTATTTAAGATGCAATTTGGGCCCTTGGGGGAATAAATTATAATATTCCACGTTTTTTCAATAATGCAATTATTCAGTTTTAAAAATTGTGTTTGTTTCAATTACCTTCCAAGTTTTTCTTCGATAAATTTACACCCTTGGTTATGTAATTATGCAGTGATCGATATCAAATGTATAATGATATACTATTAGGTCTATTAGAACCCAGTGAATGCTAATAACCGAAACTATAGTACGTCACTTATGATGTCTCTACATGATCGCGTGCGTACCATAACCACTGGTGGTCGTCTGTAAGTCCGTAATGGCAGGAAATGCCTTCATATTATAAGTCCTATCATGTATACAATCTAATGTTTCGTGGATCCTTGTTCATTCTATTGGAAAGTCCTACTGGGCTTATCCGGTTTCTCATCTGTTGTTAGAGTTATTGCCTTCTAATCAGTAGCGAGCGAGCGTAACATGATAATATATAAAGTCATACATGACGACAGAGCTTCCTTTGATGTCTGGAACTAACAAACTCCATTTAAATGTATTGATCTCGGCACTCTATCACATTCTTCGAAACAGGTGCTTTCACTACCATAGACTGCTTCCTCGGATTGAGACTTAGCTCAATGGAAGACAGTCAACTTGAAAAGCGTGGGATCGAAGGATCGATCTTCGTTAGTGGAACTATTTGGTTATTTCGGGTTCCAACCTAAAAGGCCATGGTGTGCACATAAAATGTGTATTTCTGCTCAGCGATAAATATAGCCTATATCAGGCAGCAATTTCTTCTGAGACCATGTAGAGACATAACCGTTTGTTTGACATACAATAGCAGTTTTAATTAATTTCTCCAATGGTGTCGTGAAACCAACCAACCATATCTCTTATTAAAATGTTAAGCTATGACCTTGTATAAAGTATTGTCTCAAGAACGAAAAGGAATACTAAACGATAACCTAACATATTTAGGAATCATCATGAGTTATCTGTCACAGCAGATGATTTAAGCATACATCTAATTGTTTAGCTACACAACTGGAGCACATTGATAAATAATAAGCGGCTAGTGGATATCAAACACACGGTTATATCGATACATGATCTCTGAAGAAACCCGCTGCTGCCACATTGGGTCTTTTATGTGCACTTTCACACTGAAAGGATAGCACACCACACGGCCTTTGATGGACACTGATTGGAGTAGTCAGCGAGTCGACTGAGCAGGATTGATCTCTCAACCTCTCGTACCTCAGGCGGACTATCTAGAGCTGACCTACGTCCAGCTCATAATCGCATAAGTATATATACATTTGATTTATCAAGACAAATAGGCCTACTATATCTAATTTTACGGATTATGCATAAAATTAATGTCAATGTTTTTCACAATCCGAACAAAGTGAGGATTGGTTTGGTCTCCTTATCCACGCCCCCACCACCCCCTTCTAATCCTAACATGCATAAAACATTGATCAACTGTGGACAGATGTTTATACATGAAAACCAATCCCAATTTGGATTTTATCTACTCATCACCTTCCGAACATTATTCAGATGATGAAGCTCATTGACATGTGTGCACGGTCTCTTAGACATATTATCATATAGAGAGTGTTCTTGAATTGTTTCCTTGGCCAAACAAATTATTGCCGCATGTTATTTTAAATATCGACTAGTGGGATATTGAGAATATGCATGTAGTTGGATAAAATAGGTGTACATGTACTTGACTGGACAAATCAAAGGTATAATTATATATAATTATAGTCTACAGACAAAAACTCTATTTTCGATATTAAGAGGTACTTTATATGTACAGTCTAGTGCATACCAAGGCTTGATATTCCAATCGTGGAGTACTGATTTGTTATTATCTATACAACAAAACGGCCAAAATTTGTAAATTAACGAATCACTATTAGTGTAACAAATATCACCTACCTTATCTGTCAAACTCAGAACGTCAAATAGAAGTTCACTTCTTCCTATGAAAGTCAAACCAACAACAACATATTATTATTTTATAGAGAGTCTTCGATTGGCTGTTGACTGCCACCCCCGTTCACTGCTCTGTCGCTGCAATATGCGAGTCATTAATACTGGCGACAAGACACCGGTCCATAGATTCTTTCTATAATATATAAATTATATACAAATTTGCCAGAGTAATGTTTAGGCTTATAGGGCAGAGCAGGCCTAATAATAGTATGTGTTCATGTTACCTATTGTTTCCAACGCTTTGGTTAGCTTTTTATTTATTTATTTATTTATTTATTTATTTATTTATTTATTTATTTATTTATTTATTTATTTATTTATTTATTT
>JAULBR010096132.1:0-11701 GCA_032355825.1 Melanodrymia aurantiaca
CGCTGTGGAGGATCGATCTCTCGACCCATCCCGCCACAAGCGGACATCTTACCTCTGAGCTACATCCCGCTCCTCAATGTGACTTGTGACATTTACTGTCGGATTCTGTCTTGAAATGAATGTTCAATCTCTTATTTGAAAGCAGTTACGTCGTGTAGCTTCAAACAAGCGAAATGATGTGAGGGCAGAGAAAGCCACAACCATGCACCACACACGTGTTGTTTAGTTCCGCATGGAAAGACTTAATATGTTCTGTCATTTCGTGATCTCATTCTTAAACCTGCCTATTATGAGCAATTATATACACGATACTTTCAAAACAGGATATCGAATTTCCTTAAATTATTTAAGTCCGCTTTAAGTATGATAGTTCTCTTTAGAAAGTCTTTCTTTTTTCAGAAAGATGTGAACCTAAACAGTTGTCTATAAAAGTCGAATGGCGAATACAGTTCGGCGGAGCCTCACGGCTTATAACTATAAGTTTGACAGTAACCAGTTATTCCCTATCAATGTACAACGTAATTAATATTTGGTTCGGACCAGGAACGGGTGTGCATTCACAATAGTATACACCTTTTTAGTCCGGACCCAAATTGGAGCGGACCAAATTGGAGCGGACCAAATTGGACGTGAAAAATGCTAGTATGGACGCGTTTAGTCCGGACGAAATATTTGAACAAGAAAAACACAACGAAGCATTACAAAATGTTTACACAAACTACTGACATTTGAAATTGCTGATTAATGAACAATTGGATAAAACCACAAGCAATTCATTAATAGAAGAAACGCTTTACATCATCAATTTTTAAGGAGGTTCATTGCCAACCCGAATCCCCCCCACTCCCTCATCCCTAACCCCCCCCCCCCACCCGTGAGAGTGCCTGTTTGACATTAGTAGAAATGTTAAAGTATTGAAGGCTCGCTGTATTTAATATTCGCGGTAATAATGGGTTTTTACTGTATACGTTGCATGCAATGGTATACTTTGGTGCAGTGTTCTACACTCCACGTTGTGGGACGATGGAAAGCAACACGCAATGCATACAATTCAGAACTGTTATCAGCTGCTAAAATCAATTTCATTTTCAAACTTCTGTGGGAAGAATGTTGGTCAATGGTAGGTGTACAACTCAAATGTGGACATACACAAACAATGGCGAACATTTTATTTGTTCTCGGAATATTGTGCTTTCACTCGAGCAAGGTTAACGTACAATATGACCGAATGATGTTAGTAAAATGGGATAGAGGGCGTTTTTTAAAAAAGAATCGGCACAAAAAAACAGTACTGGAAAGTATGTAAGTTGTAGGAGGTTAAATCAGACATGTTGTTTTCTTTCCCGTTCCAACCCGTGGTTAATGATTGGTTCATCGAAGGATATAGCCTCTCTGTGGAGATATATTGCTGCTAATCGAAAAAGTTTCATGTGGCGTCAACGAGAATCTTCTGTTACCATGTATCGAAATAACTTTCTTTGACATCCAATAGCCGATGATTACTTACTCAATGTCTTCTCGTCATTCAACAAACAAATTCTACTGTTACAATTTATAACGATGAACATTTAAGGGAGCAATGCCTAGTTTTAATATGTATGCCACCGTTAGTTAGCTATAACTTATTTACGTGGTTATATCCAATTAAGGTTCAAGCACGACTGTCATGGTCACCCAGTCCAGCTGCTTTGACTGCCTGTCCAGGACAGAAGTTAGTGTTAGTATGAGAGAGGAAACCCGCTACTCCAAATTGGTAAGTAGCAAGGGATCTTTCATAATTATGCACTTTCCCACAGACAGGTTAGCACATACCACGGCATTTGTTAAACCAGTTGTGGACGCTGGTCGATGTAAGTGGTATTACACCTACCCATTGAACCTGGCGGAGCACTCACTCTGGGTTGGAGTCGGAAAATGAGACCCACCCGCGGGATTCGAACACCGTTCCTACCAGTGGGTAGTCCGTGACGTTAACCACTACACCACGGTGGCGGGTCCCCCTCGATTGAGATTTGAACCCGGTACCCACGAGCCTTAGTTAATCACTACAGCACGGCGGCCGTTTGCTATATTAAGAATCTAATTATACTTTTAATACAACGTAACCTGTATTAAACAGCCATCAGTCTCAACACTAACCAAGTCAGGCCCTTAATTAGGGGTGGAATTTGTCAGAACCACGTGTCTCATGGACAATATTTGTACAATATTAGGTACTCTTTTCCAAAAAAAAGAAGCAATTTTTGACATTGAATGACCTCTTTCCCCAAAAACAATTTGTAAAGAATTCTATTTAATTTGTTATGAGGTGTACGGAGATGGGAGTCCATTTTTTGTTTGGGTGGTTGTGTGTTGTGTAGGCAGGTGGGAGGTGGGGATGTTGGTGGTGGAAGCTGTTTTATACCATAAAATTATAAATTTCCCTCCTATGCCATTATTCGTTTTATTGTACACCAATGCTAGTTTATATGCCAATTTCCCCAAAAGCGTCAGAGTGAGGCTCCGGGGATGTTATCCTACATAACATTCTGCTTCGAATGATACCAAATAAAATATTATAGCTGCGGTATATTTGTTTGAAGGTTAGGCCTATTTTGTTAGCTATCTCGCCCGGACTAATTACGTTATGGCTCTTTCAAGTAACATATAATTATTATATAATTATAATATGTAAAGCTCGGTGTTAAAATTTAGAAAAATTATTTTAATATATTATTATGGGGCGGGAAGTAGTCTAGATGTAGAGTGACTGTCTGTGGTAGGATGTGTCAAGGGATCGATCCTCCACAGCGCAAAACATTTTATGGGCTTTCATTGTATTACTTTTAGAATCAGCGCTCTGTATGCCGATGATCAGAAGATATCTGTTGAGTGGCCCGTGTTTATGTTGCTGGCGCAGTCATCCAAGTGATGTTTTACAGTGAGAATAATAATTACACATGTATGTACACTATAACAATATTAACATGCAGGAACCTTCTACCGATTACAATGTGAGTAGAGCTTGCATGTGTGACGATGGTAAGATAGGCTGGCAACACCAAAGATGAGATCATTCTATTATACATGTATAGGGGTGTCTGTGGGGGAGATACTTTAACAGAGCAACTTTTGATTTAGTGCTATAGATATAATGTCCCATTTCACCGAAAATTTCTTTAAATATTAAAACATAGAATTTATTTGAAGGTACAACAAACCAACATAGCCACGCCTCCTGGTTCAACAGTCTGTGTAACATTTCATCAGACAATTCTACAATTTCTATCTACAATTAACTCTCTTTATACGTATACCACCAGTCATTACAACACACTATTTATAGGTATACCAGCAATATATTTCTAGGAACGAAATCAATACACCTCATTGTAAATGAAATTGGCACACTCATTTTTCAAAAATAGTACCGGTTACACGCTTTGTCAAACGGGCAACGACCGGCACAATCTGTTTTTTCTCCACCCCTGCTCACAACTTATTTAATTTCTTGATTTTTGTTTTTGCAGGCGTATCTGGCAACAGTCAATGGATACAGTACTCAGTCGGTTTCATAGAGGTTGAATAAATATTAAAATATAACAAAAAGTTGTATCGCAAAGAAGTGAAATATATATATAAGTAGATGTTAGTGCAGTTGCTGTATTCTTGTGAAGGCAGACATGGAGAACTGGGACAATAACTGCTGCCACCACATTGGTTACTCTTACCCAAAAGCAGCAAGGGATATTTTATACGCATTTTGAGCGGCTTATAGGTCAGTGCAAGAGCATTCGCATTGAGGTTCGATCCTCCTCAGTGGACGTGTTAGGTTATTTCCCATTCCAACCAGTGATCCACGACTGGTCCATCAAAGAAGTGTGCCATCCTGTATGTAGGAAAGTGCACATAAAATATCCCTTGCTGTTATTCGGTGAGTAACCTATGTGGCAGCAGCAGGTATCTTAAGTTCTGTGACCAAGTGTCAATATGACCATGTTTGATATTCAATAACCGTTAATTAATAATCAGTGTTCAAGTGGTAACTTTAAACAAACACACACACTAACTTTATATGCACTTTCCCACCAGATGGAATACCACACAACACAGCCTTTTAAATTATGTACAGGAAAAAAAATATATATATATACATAATTTTACGATGACCTTCCATTTGTTTTCGGGACAGTAAAGTAAAGTTTCTTTTATTTAACGACGCCACTAGAAACACATCGATTATAAATCAACGGTTATTTGACGTCAGATGCATGGTTATATTGACACATGGTCAGAGGAAACCTGCTGCCGCCACATAGGCTACTCTTCCACGAATGGCAGCAAGGGATCTTTTATGTGCACTTTCCCATAGACATGATAGCACACACCACAGAATTTGATAAACCAGTCGTGTACCACTGGCTTTTTCTGGACAGATGCACAGAAGACTTGTACGTTTAGGTAAAATATACTAAAGCCAATACATTATAGCCTGTTGAGTTTATTCACATAACAATTAATATGACTTCACAACACGATGTACAGTCCATACATTATAATGCAACATCATTTGTTCTTTTCAGTGACAACACTAGAAAATAAACGAGTAAACGAAAACAGAGTAAAAAGTTAAAAAATATATAAACATCAAATTCAGTAAAAAGAAAAAAAACCTGAGGAAAAGAATGTTTAATATAAAATAATATTAAAAAACAGTATCAGGACTCGAAATTAGCATGTGTCCTACAAACTGACATTCTGAGATGGGTTATTACTATATTTATATTGCAGAAAAGGATAATTACAATTTTACTTAAACTGTCA
This sequence comes from Melanodrymia aurantiaca, assembly GCA_032355825.1. Taxonomy (NCBI): domain Eukaryota; kingdom Metazoa; phylum Mollusca; class Gastropoda; order Neomphalida; family Peltospiridae; genus Melanodrymia; species Melanodrymia aurantiaca. Next base: position 4,804 of record JAULBR010096132.1, read on the forward strand.
TGAGAGTAAAATTGGACGGGAAATAAACATTGAACATTTAAAGAAAATATTTTGTTAATCTTTATATATACCCCGGTAAGGTGATAATCAAATGAATGCCAGATTGTCATAATTTGTTTTTTTTCAAATTGGCAGATCGGGGGTGAACGCTTAATTTATTTAAGATTTTCAGGACATTGGAAATGCTGCACATTGAGCTTCATATCTCACATAATTATTTTTGTCTTATTTGGACTGCAAATAATGAACAACATTGTCATTTAAAAATATAATGGCACATTTTTTATTTTGTTTATTTTTTTCAATATATAAACTGGCAGGCTTTACCCTTAGGGTGGGCAGGGATACAAAAAACCTACGATTTAGTTCATTATGGCATACGGGTATGTAGAATATATTGATCAAAATACTATACCCGGTAAGTAGATGTGGTTTAAGTTACTCAAATCACCATAAAATTGAGAAGAAAATAAACTATGAGTGATTTTAAAGTTGTTTGTGGATATTATTGTACGTTAATGTATTGTGGTAATTTGGCACATAATTATCAACAATTGCACCAATCGACTACCAGAACGTATAACAATGTTAAAGAACATTCTCAGATCAGAATTAGTAAAACAGGTATTATTCAGGAGTGTAATTTTTGCAGTTTTCACATTTGTCATTAAATCGCGAAAATAAAATATAATGTGAATATTAACTAGCAATGATAACCATGAAAACAAAAAATATATTAGATATCATGAGTTGATCGGGTTTGGGAAATCGTGAAAATTTATTATCAGGTCATTCTGTGTCAGATCAACAAATTTTCTGGCCACTTTCCGCCACACCGTCTTAGAATTGGCTGATCTCATTAAAATGTCGAAATATGTATTGAAGTAGACTGGTCCTGAGCTTTATCACACGATTTTTCACGTTTTGGCGGAAATGTAAAATTTGGTAAATTTGATCAGATTTACAGATTTTTGTCACGATGAGCCAGAATAAAATTTTCAATGGCCCGTTTTACAGAATATAAAATGGAATGACATTATTGATTAAAATACATATAGTGGATTTCATAACACATCATTCTGGATGCTGAGACATAATCCCTGACTAAACAAATTAACAAACAATGTCAGTAATAATTATGGCAGTCAAAGACATCGGAAACATTTCGGTATAATTATAAAAACGTGAATTCGAATGTGTAGCTATGACTGTACAAACGAAAATGTGTATATTTTGGCAAAGAAGTTAAAACATTTCAAATGGTTTCGAGAAATTTGTAAAATAAAATTAAAACGTTCTGCCAAAAAATTTTACGTTAATTGTTTTAGTCATGTACTGCAATATTTATTTTTTACTTTGGCCACTCACCAAATAATTTAATAACTGATGAAAACATAGGCAATTAAAAGCAGAACAATATTTAAAACAACAATACAGAAAGATCTATACTTACATTGTACATATTTCACAACAATATGACATAAATATGTACAGCAAATACTTATCAGATAGTATATCACATTCTAAAGTTCACATTTGTTGTATGCTAATCAAAAGAATTTAGGGAGCACCGACATTTTTACAGCATGCCCTTGTATGTATAATTAATTATTATTCAAGTTAAATGCTAACGATGGGCAATAATGAAGATCTCTAACAATTTACTGTACCAGAGTTAGAATTTATTTTAAACAAACTTTAGGACTTGTGAATACTAACTGTGAAAAAAACGATGTGTCGCATATTTGGAAGCAAGAGGAACAGTTACTCTGTGACTGTAATAATTATCAAATAGATGGGATTGGCATGTACATGTAGGTTTCTCTGTGGGAGTGTTCATTTTATGGGGAAAAGTGAACTTTTAAAAACAAAAAGTAAATTTGTAAAACAAGGATGGATGAAATATGGTCATTTTAAAATGTTTTCCTATGGATTGTTTTGTACAACACTCCTTCTCACCCCAACCCCACATAAATATGTGCCTAAAACCCATGTAGTTTTACATCATTAATCACATGTTTTTCTCCCAGTGCTATAAAACATGGGAATTCGAGGAGTCACAGAGAAGGTGGAAAGAGGGGACGTGGGTGGGAGCGGGACATACTCCAGAGGTAGAGTGTTCGCCTGTGGCAGGATTGGTCGAGAGATCGATCCTCCACAGTACAAAACATTTTTATGGGCTATTTTCCATTCCAGACAGTGATCCACGACTGGTTTATCAAATTTTGTGGTGTGTGCGCTATCCTGTCTATGGGAAAGTGCACATAAAAGACCCCTTGCTGCCAGTGGGTTTCCTCTGTGACCATGTGTCAATATAACCATGCATCTGACATCCAATAACCGCTGATTTATAATCGATGTGTTTCTATTGGCATCGTTAAATAAAACAAACTTTACTTTTAGGTGGGTGGGTGGGCAAGTGAAAGTTGTGGGAGAAGGGGGTTTGGGGGGTCGTACAAGTGAAATTGAAAACATATGATAAAAGTGGGGCCCCACCTTTTCTGCTGCCTTGTATGCAAACTATAAACCAAATCAATATTAAGATGTACATACACTGTACATGTACCATAATACAATGTTTAAGTGCTCACTGAACTATTTTGAGTTGTATACATCTTGCGGCAGTCACAGCCTTGTGCAATCTTAAAATATATTCTCTATAAAAATCAACGTTTACATTACATCAATAAATATTCATTGTAATTAACAATGTTGGCTATATACATGATACGAAATACAATTTACATCATTTGTTCTCGACAAGCTCCTGCTTGAAATATGCAGTGTCGTTTAAACTGTTCACATTTTTTAGTTTTATATATACAATTTGTTTATCATTAGTGACTGTACAAGCAATAAAAATGGAATACATACATGTACATGGATTTTGCACAGCCATACGTAATATGGCTCTTGGTGGGTTAGAACACAGGCATTTCAGTTTTTATCTTTTCCTATAGATGTTAGTTTGCAACACACTGAAGATGCAGTTTCCTTTATCAACATGGATGCACATGCTAACAATGTAAAATCAATCAAATATTTTGTAAAAGGGAGGTAACAAATTTTGACATCAGCCTTGCATTCAATAGTGCGGGGGTTCTGTTTCTGAGACGAAACGTTTTGACACCGATATTTGCATCTACATTGAATGAATGTTATCAATGTGATAGTACACGATCGGTACCAGTCACATAGTTCCAAAGCACTCGCGCTATTGAAAGTAAGGCAGTTTGTGGATAAAGGTGACTAAAGCGAAATAGTAAGAAAAACAAATGTATGAAGACGAATTTCATTATTAAGGTAGCTTCCAGTTTATTCATCACACTAATTGTGAAGTGAAAGCTAGATGCAGAGATTCTTGCTCACTAGACTGAATTAACCACATTTGAACCGGGGATGGAACATTCTATCTGGTTTTCAGGTCGAGATGATTAATTCATCCACAGGAATCTATCTGAATACACATAACCAAAATCATTGACAAAGCATTTAAAATAATTATTGAGAGGGTAAAAGTTACTCCTTAAGTTTCAAATGTTGTATTTTTAAAATTTAATATTTTAACAAACTGACATATTAATATTTATCTTGCAGTTAATATGCTTTTGTAGCATGATAATTATATCTCTGTGCATATGATTAAGGGAGTAGTTAATCTCTGACAAATATTTGATGATTAAGTAGACAATAAATTACAAAGTAATGAGGAATGCTGTCACGAGTAAGATTAATTATTAAGACATTGAAGTTCGCTCGTAATGTCTAAAACCACGGAGAATTTTATGCGAATATTCTTCGACAGCAGAGGTTTATAAAGCATACATTTCATTTCGAGTTCATGTGAAACCATTAAACTGAAGACACACCTGTATACAGTATTCTTATGCGATCTCATCCAAATATCAGGCAGTAGAACATTATAATATTCAAACAATGAATATATATATAAAACATTCATTTACATGAATTATATTAAGCATCTATTTAAACATAATAGAATTATATACATACATACATATACATGTATACTGTATATTATATATTTATAATCAACAGATGGCAGATTTTGTTCTTATTAAACTTAAAAATCACTGGTATATTGTTTTGTACTCTGAACATAGATGTACATAAAACTAAATCATAAATATGTGACAAGCTTTGGCTATTTTTAAAATTGGTGAACTGTCAAAATAGTTAAATTTCTGTTGTGTTAAATTTTTTATAGAGTGGAATCTGCCTAAACTGGATCACCTTGGGATCATAATAAATATCTATTTTAGACAGGATTCGAGAGTATAAAGGCTGGTTTTTCACAAAAATTGTGCAAATTAAGAAATACAGGAGTTATTTCCCTTGTCATGATTGCAGGTTAATCGACTGATTAACAGGGTAAATAATTACTACCGGTAATATTGCATTTCCATATAGAAAATTAGACCGGTTTTTGGAATGAACAGAATTCCGGTTTACCAAGGGTTTTAATGCACTGCACAGGGGGAAATTCGGGACCAACACATTCAGGTTTTGATAGGATTCTGGATTATTTAGGATTCTGGATTATTTAGGATCCAGTTTTGGCAGGTTTCACTGTATATGTTGACAATTAATAGTTAGCAGATCTATGAATTCTAAAATATAAATGACAATATAAAGTATGCCTTTTGCCAATGGTCACGCTAGAATTAATCATACAAGCGAAGCCACACCTTTTTTAACTATTGCTCTTACAGTCTCACATAATTATATATATACTAGTATATATATATATATAATTATAATTATATATAACCATAATTATAAAGTTTTTCAAAACAAAACAAAGGTACATATTGTATATCATGCATCTACTATCTACATGTACTTGTACGTGAAAATGTCATCATTAAACATTAACCATGCAGATACACAGATATTTTCATAAACATCATCACTTTTATTTCTTATGTCCTATTATGCAGTTAACAAAAGTGTAGCCACAAAAATGTAGCCTAATAGTTTTGATTTGCAAACAATATTTACATTACATTAATTTCAGGATCTACAGTATTTTAATCACATAAAGAAAAACTATGTACAATCATGTATATTTAGATTATCTGCCGATATATTTCACAACCTGTAGTGATAATGAGACATACATTTGATTAACCATTGCACATAATTATATATATATATATTTATTTATTTACATCACACACATTATGCTGTAGTAATGATTTACCAGAAAATAAATCGCAACATATACAATTTACATTATTGCCCAAAATTTTTAAAACACATTTTAATAAAGCAAATAACAAAATATAAAAAAAATCATAACAAAACGTAACAAATGATGAAGTTATCAGACTTTTTACAATCATCTCCAACCTCGTCAACTCACATGATTCTATTGATGTGATGCCAAGCCGCTATATAATAATAATAATAATTCATGCATTAAACACGGTTTCAAGTTAGTGAAAAACTGTCACTATTTGTGGCACCAACTTTATACCATCTGTTATGCATAGGCTATGAAGAGAAAAAAAGCACATAAAAAGTAATTTATCATGATCTAGAACAAAGCGTAAAACAAATAAATATAATGCTTTGCTTTAATACTAAATGAAGTTGCGTAAACTATGCCATGAAAATATGTATGGATTGTTCGAGCACGTGACTAGTTTATATGCGTAACAGCGCCTGCACCAGTCTATAAATTTGGTGCAGAAACACAGTTACAGGTTCTCGTTTAACAATTAACCCCCAAAGAACAGTCCATTTCCTGGAAAAGTTCATTTTACTTACAGTGTAATACTGAAAATGCACAGACTAGAAGAATTACAGATACACGTTGTTGATCTAAAAGTAATATTATTCAGAGTTAAAATAGATAAGAATTATAACATAATATATACATTGCTATAGTGTCTAGTTTATAACAAGTGGCTAAAAGGAAATACATATACAGTATGAATAAATCATACTAGACTTGTATAATAGTGTTTTGTGCTTCATATATTATATAAACAACAAAGTTTATAGGTAAATTGATGTTGACAGTTTCAGTTGTCTATTAGTGAGGACAATATCAGATGTAATGGCCTGTGTCATTATCAGTTTCTTGGGTTAATAAAAGCTGATATTCTCCTAAAAATGGTTAATAATTGTTTAATAACATGATAACATTAGTAAGTGTTGTGCATTAATTTTTATCATAAAATATGTGTACGCCTATAATTCCCCATAAAATATGTTTTAACTGGTGAACTTTGTGCGACATCAAGTACATGTAATCCTAAGTAAAATCAAAGGATGAAAGTCATTTGTTAATTAATCCCATTATCAAATATCTGGTAAACAAGATGGCTGATCTAAAAATGTTGGCACCTCATCTGTAAAAGTTACAGGTAGCTATAACTTATTTACGTGCTTATATCCAATTAAGGTTCTATATGCACTATCCCACAGACATGACAGTACATACTAGTCTTTATTAACCAGTAGTGGGACACTTGTCGCTGTAAGTAGTGTACACCTATCCATTGAGCCTTGTGGAACGCTCACTAGCATTGGAGCTGGTACTGCAATTAATAATCACATGCCACGAGTGGAATGTGAACCCAGTACCTACCAGTCTTGAACCCAGTGGTCTAGTCACTACACCACGGAAACTGGTAACAGTGGTTTCTCTAAAAGCTAAAAGGCTGCATCATATACATTGTAGTTATATACAGATTCTATGTATGAAAACAGTGTGCATGTGCATATGTTACAAGAGTAAACTATAAATATGAAAAATGTAAGTAGGTTACCACTAGTAGTTATCAAAAGTCCCTATCTTGCCTTTTAAAATGAAAATTATATTAAATAAAAATGCAACAAGCAAAGAAATATACAATATATTGAACCA
>JAULBR010096143.1:0-11701 GCA_032355825.1 Melanodrymia aurantiaca
ATTATTTCTATAAACTATGTACATGTGTACTATAGTCCTTGATGTTCGAGTTCCCCACATTATTTCTATAAACTATGTACATGTGTACTATAGTCCTTGATGTTCGAGTTCCCCACATTATTTCTATAAACTATGGTCACTTCTATCAGGAAATAGTTAAATTTAAAACCGTGCGAAGTCTCAGCTCCGAGTGATATTCTTACTGTTTTCTGTGTCAAGTATTCTCTCAGTAATTTACCAGTACATATATAATCATATGCTTTATAAATACGGTGCATTACTGGCGTGAACTGTGAAATATCAGCAGTGGAAGGCAGTAACCCGCGAGGTCATACCCCCTGGGGATAATAATTCAAATAGTCCACAGAGTTCGGCAATTACATTATATAAGCGTGTGGCATTAATTGTAGTTGATCTGCTTCATTAAGATCGAACATTAAGATGGTCTGCCTATAGTTGCAATGGTGTGTATGGGAAAGGCTATATACCGTTATAGTAACTTATACCTGCATGCTATTACATAATACTACGCCATTATCAGCTAGTTTGTAAATCCAGAGGTGACAAACCAAACATGTTATACCTGTATGCGATAACTAATTATAGAAAATAATCGTGTATTAGAAATACATGCAACACATTGGCAATCCGATCCAAACAGGTTCTGTTTTTCTTTTCGCCAATGCAAAATTGTTCTTCGAATATGCTGAGGGCAGGGGTTGCAACCCCATACCGCCTCTGGCTGCGTCCCTGGTGACCCTACACCTGAGAACGTGCCTGCAAATGGAATCGGAAACTAACGCCGATATTAGGCCATAAATACAATAGTTTGCCGCAAAATAAATTAACCACAATTTTACGTCATGGGCAGCAATGAAAACAAAATTTTAGTTTCATTTGTGGAGCGAAACAATTTGGCGAGGAAGTTAAATACTCTGCACATAAAGGCATAGAGAAAGTAGAGGACCTTGACTAAGCGTATATTTAGATGCTCGTCCTGGCACCACTGATCTGACTGGTTCAGAGTCGAAAGCCTGCAGGCTCTGTGAACCTGGCCAGTGTTTATTCCCAGCAGAAGAGAGCTACCTATGCGACAGATTGACGGATAGCGTGTCAACAGTTTAGATTTAATATGTTCACTGTTGTGGTATTTCGACCACTGTACGTTAGAATGTTTTGCCAGTGGCAATGAATTTAGATAATTCACTTTCTATGTGCAGAATAATATTGCAAAAATGTCTTTGTCTTTAAAGATATAAAATTGTATTGGCTACAATAACATTTTATTGTTCTTATTTCAACATTTTAGGAATTTTCTCTTGATGAAAAATTATTTAGACTAGGGTAAATTTGAATATTACGTTCAAACTGAAATATTCAGTTACATGTATATGTATTGAAATCCATATGGCATGGACATTTATGATAAATTTATGTGAATGGATCATTAACAAAGCATAATTATACATTATAAAAAATGTATGACTCCATAAAACTAGCTATACAGTGAAATTTACTGTTGTAGGCGGACGTGTGTTCTGTATTTTACACAGTGTGATTGGTTATTCACGTTCATGTAATATCGATTACCTGTATTTAATACCGTGTAGATTGTAGTTATAAACACAACGTCTAAAGCGAGTCATGACGGATGTTTGACACGTCGCGCAAACATGTTTGCTACAAACGATAGTTATACACACAACTAACACATTAATATTACAAGTCTGACTAATATGCTATATTACGATTACGACTTCACTTTGTCATAGACAAATGCGTGTTTATGTACAAGGCAGAGTGATAGGGACATCACGGCAAAGTCAACATGGCAATCCATGTACTCACACATCATAGCCAAAGCAGTGATGATACAACATGTTCACGACAGTTTACGTATCCTTCTCTACCGCTGACACCAGTAACGGTTATAAGCATAGTATATTTGGTATTTTCATCAAAACATATGAAAAAGAGTGCATGAAACAGATCAAAGTGTTAATGATGCATCCTATTGTGAAATAGCCTCGGAATGTCTACCATAAACGTGTTGAAAGTGTTTACATGTTCATGATATAACCCTGATGAAACAACTTGTAAGTTTTTTAAATGGACATAGAATGAACTAAAGTATCTCAGCAGTTGCGATATATAGACACCAGTAGTAAATATACTACTCACACCATACGCTGGATCAGATCGAAGTTGCTCAACATTTATTAACAGATGTTCTTGACATCATCAAATGTTCTGGGGATAATAAATATTTTGAATAAAAAAAACTAAAATAAAATTTAAAAAAACTGATGTTCTACTTTGTCTTATTTCCTTCATTTCCAACTTGGTAAATCAATGGAAGGTCATCTGCTATCCTACATGCTACTATCGAAGGATATAAGATCAGCAATATAGCAGAATGTGATAGAGCATTTACAGTTTTTATATTTTTCAGATTTTATCTAATTCCATACAATTCTGGATACATGCACTGGTAATAAATTTACTATGCTGATTTTTTAAAATCTCTGAAAGTGTCAACTTTAATTGTGTAATAGTCAGATTTAAATTTGCTTTCAGGTCAATTACCATCACGCCTGCTCCAGCGTTTCAAGGCAAATTTTAACTCAGTGACCATATGTTGGACTCATAGAACCAATGCATCGGCAAATAGAATTCTCTGCCTTAGGTTTCCTATTTCAAGCAGCGTTCCACAACTACTAGAATACATACACGCACCCTTGTTACTAACGATATAATGTTCCTACGAATCTCACAATTACTGTGTGCGATATATAATAATAATTATCGCTTAATATAATCAAAGGTCAAAGACAATAAATTACAATTATACGTTTTATTCAAGATATAAAATGATGTAAAGCATATTCCAGTAAAACATTCTGGATATAATATTGTTCATAATGTTCAGTTCATTTTTGATGATAAAATATGTGTTAGTATCTTCAACACTCAAAGAACTTTGCAGTTCATAAACATGTGTTATGGAGGCAGCTTGCTTTCATTTCTGTTCTCTTGACATGGCGCCCAGTTAAGATGGCCAAGTTCAAGTTGACTGTCTTGTAAAGTGTTACAGTACAAGTCGTTGGGAAGACATCAGTCTGTCTGGATGTCTGTCTGTCTGGTTGTTACCCAATCCATCTCGAGCAGAGTCTTTAGCGTGCTAGGTTTGCATCACTTGACCAAGTGACATCGGTTGCACTCACGCTCTCTCGTTCTCTCTCTCTCTCTCTGGTTCACCTATCGTCTAAGCTCAACGATGGTTTTTCATCTAGCGTCTATGCCCGGTGATGGTTGGAGGTCACATCACAATGATCTGGCTGACCCAGGGTATGGGAATCTGTTAGAAAGAAGACGAATCATTAGCATAAACAATAAGCAAATGCTTTAGCTTCAACAATTAAAATTACACCTCTAAACGGATCATGTTTTCATAAATAAAAAAATAGATCCATACGTTAATTAAGTATAACTTAATTATTGAGCTACAGTTCTTCTCGATCATAGATATTTGGACATGTATGAGTTTGGATATCATAAAGGTTTTGTTGTTTTAGTTACACCAGACTGCTGATCATATATGTGCACAAGTGGGATTCGAACCTACTGCACCGATTTGCAGGGCACTTGACTGTCTTACACCATAACCAGTCGTTGTTAATTCAGTTGTTTTCCAACCAAATGTTGCTTCTTGGCATAGAAAAAAACAATTTATGACAAAATTATGTATGAATAATGTAAGTGTTGACCTACCTGGTTTTGAATATGGTGATTCGTGATGGACTGACTTCATTCTGGTAATTCAATAACAGGTTTGGGGTAGACGTCTCCCAGTAAGACAGTGTTGTAGTAGTCCGTTACGGCCTCATCCTCCCGGCTCTGGTCGAGCTTGGGATACTGCAAACAGAAACAAATACTCTCAAACATTTGAAACAAACAATGTTGTCAAGCGTCGAAACCATTATTTTCTTCCTTGTTTGATTTTTTTTCAAATTGTTTGCTTTGTAAATATTCGAACACCTACAGCGCACACATGTAGACAGACCTACGGGTAAACTGCTAGCTTTGTTAAATAGATTCGAACGCCTATATAGCGCACAAATGTAGGCCTACAACGAAATTGCAAATCGCCTAAAATATTCAAACGCACGTACTACACACGTTCTTACGTGCAATTTAAAAAACCTATTAAGTATCACACATATGGTTATTTCGTCACGTGGTATACAGAAATGTCCTGCTTCCGACAACATTCTAAATAAGAATATTGTTTATGCATTTCTCATTGTATATACTAGCTGTCGAGCACTAGTTTGACAGGTAAAAACGGGTTTATAAAAAAGCAAAGCACAGCAATAAATACATAATTTGCAACTAAAGACGTTAAAATATAATATAAATCACTTGAAATTACGTGGTAATGTAGCTTATTACAACTAAACGTACTGGATTGTTTCGAATACAGTCACGAATGGGTAGTGTACACCACTTACACCGGCCACTGGTTAACAAACGAAAGGCCGTGGTACGTACTGTCCAGTCTGTGGAACAGTATACATATAAAAGATCGCTTGGTACACCTGCACAGACTACCCTACAAATACTAGTAGCACGTGGTCGCCTTCCACGGCATGCGTACTCGATTAAACAAACAAATAAAGTGCAATCATGCTTACTTCAATTAGGACGCAACTGACGTCACAGAACTTTGGATTACGATGATCAGTGAACTCGTCATTGGCATTTTCGTCTTTACTGCCAACCATTTCCCTCTCTAGCAGCACCTTCGTCAGTGACAATGAACTGGACACCTGTAATGGTAACAACAAGATGCATTGTGATGTCGTCGAATTTAGATCTGCAGAGTTACTGCAGATGCACGTGAATATAACAAAACTTATAGTATAGGAACAAGCATTAATGTGCGTGGGGTCAATTGTAAAATATTATTTATATTATTCATATATTCCATGCAAAATTTGGTTTATTTAATTGCGGATGTCACGATTATAGTTAGACTGCAGATAAAAAAAACAACACTGTTTCTTTCCATCTAGGATTAACAAATTTGTTTAGATGCATCTACCTGTAAATATGGATACTGACAGGTTTTCTTTAAATTGAGTTATGTTTTTTATATATTATTAATATTTAAATTCACACAGGTTTTTTTCCCATTCAAATGAAATATATATATAACAAAATTAAGATTGAACACGGGAATATAGCGACATCGCTTAAGTGAAGTGGTAGAACTCACTTTGAGTACTTTAATGTCGTTTTCCCAGCAGAATGCCTCGATGAGCGTGTGCTGTATGTGAACAGTGACGTCGTTGGCATTGCCAGGTTCAGGCAGGACGCACAGCATGACGTTGTCGGGGTTACACTTGAGTAACTTAGCACACTCGTACACACCACATGTCAGACGGCTTTCCTCCACCGCCTGCCGAACGCACTCTCGCAGTTCATAGCCAACACTCGTAGGATTTCTGTGAAGAGACAAACATTGGCATTAAAAAATAACATAGCCAACACTCGTAGGAGTTCTGTGAAGAGACAAACATTGGCATTAAAAAATAACACTATTTCACCTTAATTAATGTGATGATCATCTAAAGATTACAAACAAACATCTCTATAACTCATAACTCCACACCACGCGTTTTGTACAATAAAGTAATCGTTGATAAAACATGTTGCATGTATTGATTAGTTGTAGCGTGGAGGGAAAGTTATTCACGTATTGAATGAATGTGTCGATGTCAATGTGACCTGCCCACGCTGTGAGCCACGTTGACAGATTTCGCAATGTCCCCCTGCAAATCCAATCACGTCGAGATTGAAAACAATATTGTTGATGTCTTGTTACATTTATACACAGATATTTGTGAGCTACTAACAGATCTGATCTGATGACATTCAGACAAATATTTATTGCGACATCTGGGAATTCTCCCTTTGCGTTATTAAATACGTCATTGGCTGGCTATTTTGGCAAACAATATGGGAATCATCTTTTGCACATGTGATGCAATCGTATCTGTTTCTTAGGAAAGAAAGTTCGTCAACAACGTATCTCAGATTTAGCTGGCACGTTTATTCCACTAATTGAAATGATTGTTATAGTTAAGTCCGTAATCGGTGGACTGTAAATAACCCACTGACTGCTCAAACTTCAAAGTTTCAATCACAAGACATAGGCCATGGTTTTCAAACGCGTCAAGATTTTTGCGTGTCTGTTTTTACCAGAAGGAATTATTTGCCATACTTTGGAAAAGAACATGATGTGGAAGATATTAGTTTGACCGATATAGTTACATACTCTTCACCCCGCCCTGGATACGATTACCATCCTGTATTTTAGTTACTCGAAAAACAGAAACTAGTATTTGAGTTTTATTAAACCTCTTATAAAATACAAAGTAATAGCAAAATATATGAATTGATCAATTCTGCTTTGTTTAAAAATTATACATACACTTTTGGATAGAATATTTTAAGAAAGCAGCTTGCATATTCATTTGCACAAAAATAGTAATGCAAACAAATTATAGTTTTTAAATTCAAATATGCATATTTGTTTTTAGTCCAGCTTACCTTTTTGCATGGCATACGGTCCCATCAGCTACATCAGGAAAAGTCATCGTGCACAAAGAGTATCCACAGAACAAAGAACGTATAAACGTATCTGCCTTGTCTGAACACAACCTATCTAAACAGCTGATACGGAACAACTGAATGTTGTGATTGAGGTCAACCTATTTCAAGCTGTGGGCGGACTCAGCGAGCCTGACTGATTTTGATTGGCTGATGGTAGGTCGTTGGGGTCGCTGTAAAAGAGGAGTTCTGCGAAGTGTTATTATCTTTGTCCTCCACACCTACATTGTGTACGGAGTTCACCCGCCAGATGTCGGGACAGTTAGTAGGATTAATTCTTACATCTTCATTATAACTCCTTCATCGCAGGATCGTTCTGAGTGCAATAAACGTACTCTGTTAGTGGTCCGTGCTATACCCAGTTAGATACAGCTAGGTACAGCTGCAGTCACAAAGAAAGGTCACCAAACCCACATGGCCATCTTCGCCAACATGTCCAGACACGCACGCTCGTGTATCCATCCAAACAATAGAATCAACTCGTTTTGCTTTGTCAGTTGTTTTTATTTTGATTCGTGTTGAAACATCATTTTTTTGGAATGGACACGGGTTGCATGCCAAAGAACGTAGGTGTTATGCAAATTAATAAATACAAGTCCAATGCTCTTCTGTGGCAACAGATAACAACGTTGGTGAATACATTGCCTTGTTGTATATATTCGTAAAATTTAACAGTTGATCGCTAACTGGAGAAACATCATAATTTTGTATTAATGCGAGGGTCAGTTTATAATGTGCTCTGAATTAGCATGGACATCATTTTCTGAAGAAAAATGGGAGACCGTTGGTGACATTTATTTTTTGAGCAACCACCATTTACCCAGAAGGATGTCTTTGGTGCATTTTAGTCGCATGAATGTGTGGTATACAATACAGTATTGCGTTGTTATGCGTTATTTATGCTAAACAGTAGAGAGGGAAATGTGCATGCCAATGTGTTAGGTCTTGAACAAATAACGGAATCACTAATTTACAAAGCCAAACTGTCGTTCGATACTACGCACATATAACGTGTGTTTCTTTAACACTTCTGGTTTTACGTAGATGTATACAAAGCCAATACGCGTTTCTTAAATGACACCTCTGGTATTACGTGGATATACAAAACCAATGTACGTGTCTTTAACGACACCTCTGGAAAACATTGATTAATTAATTATAGGCAATTAGACATAGACATATGGTCTAGACATAGACATATGGTCATTTCAATGCATGGTCTGTACAAAAATCAGCCACGTTTTTCATTGGCAGCAAGAGTTATTTTATATACCTTTCACACTAAACATACATCGGAAGTTGATAAACCAGTCGAATTCGTGTCGAATTGTTTGTTTGGAAATATGGATCCTGCGACCTTTCGTACCCACGTGCTCGCATCCCAACCTCATTACACATATAACGTTGTGTCGTGTCTATTGTTCAAGAAATTAGCGGAGGAAGGAGTGGGTTACGTATACTTTTCTTTAATAGCTAAACGTGTAGCATGCAGATGTCTCACCAAAACAACATTCACAATACCTCTTTATTACAAAACATTAGGTAGGTGGATAAAATCTATAGAGGCCGCACAGACCATGCAGAGTAACTACTAGCTCTAGATTAATGACAGTAGATACAAACTAACTTCACATCGTATAACGTGTCGTATTACTAGCAGGGATATGTCCAAATGTTGCCTATACACTGGTCTTTTGTTTCAAATCATATTCTCTTAGTATTTGCGTATTCATGAATTTATTGGTAAAATGGTACTTCTGGCATAAGGTCAATATAGGCGATCTGCCTATTTTCTGCGAACGAGAACCTACGTCACAGTTTTTTGTCACCAAGTTTATAGATCAGTACAAATGATGATACGCATCTTAGCTATAGCTAAAATATTGAAACAATCCATACCCATTATATTTACGTTATATACAGTATTCGTATAATAAACGCAACTACATGTACATGTACTAAACGTTTCAGCGAGTGTAGCTCAGCGCAAGAGAGCCCGCCTGACGTGCGATAGGTCGACGTGTCGATCCTCCTCAATGGACCATTGGATAGTTTCCCCTTCCAACCTGTGATTCACGACTGGTCCATCAAATGCCGTGATGTATGCTATCCTGTCTATTGGAAAGTGCACATATAAGATCCCTTTCTTTTATTCGAAGAAGAGTAACCTAGTGAGCTGGTCATCCAATAACGCTGATTATTAATCAATATATTCCAGTGGTGTCGTTAAACAAACATACATTTAAAAAATTAAATTGCTGTATAGTCTATATCATGCATAGAGCTATTTGTAACAAGTTTCTAGCTATTAGAACAGTTCTTATTATTACAATTAACATTTACTTATATCTTATTACTACTACGTATACACTATCTATTTTTGTATATCCTGTATGCGTTGATCAACCAAACTGTCATAGTAGCTTGATGTGTACTTTTGTCTCTAGTAAATTGCACCGTAGTAAATCATTGTAAGGAAAGGCCCAAGAAGGACCATACTATCTACTACAAACGCACGCATCTGGGTACACATACTATATATTATAAGTAATAACATGTAGGTAAATGTTAATATAAATAAATACAAATGCTCTACTAACCAGAACTATACTATAGTTTACAAATAGGATTAGATGCGCCCATAATAATAGTGTGGCAACCGTCTTAACACTCAGGAAAGTACCAGTGATAACGACCTTTTATGAGTTCGTTACATTTTATTTAAAATCGAAAAAAAACCTGAGAGATAAATAGAGTGGTCAAAATGTTATATAATTATGACCAAATCCAGCTCCTAATTACAAACAGATAATTATATTCATTTTATTTTGAACTCTCAATTTTGTTTAACTTAGAAGTCTTAAACATCTTGAAATGAAACTTCCCCAACGTTGACTCTAGAGATATGCTAATTTGAGATCGGGTACTCCATACTTGGGCACAAACACTGCGAGGTGGTCCGGCTCGTGCCTCCCTCGCTCGCTCGCTCGCTCCATCCCTCCACGTGCTGTCTGGCCGCCAAGTGCCGGCTGCTGCCATCTGTCGGTGAAACTGAGAACACAACAGATTGCCAGGTCATGCGAACTTCGGGCTCATTGACTACTAATAATCTACTAATTTGTTACCAGTTGTGAATAACATATATATCAATGTAACAGTGGGTGGACGGGTGCTGTGTGTACGTGTGGAAACAAAGAGGCTTTTATAACAATACAGTTGATGGTATTTATGTACTGCCAGTGTTTACTGTTATCACAAATCACCTGCCAATAGCCAGTGGAGTTACATATGTCGACGTCCCGTTAGGTACAGCTGTCGCATGCGCCTATGTGTGCCTCTTTGGGTCTGTTTCTTGCCCTGACACCTGTTTCAATGGTCTGGTGATTGATGTCTCCATGTGGGTCCACTATACCGGTCGCTTGAACGGTTTCGTTAAACAGCGCGTGCCCAAACAACAATGAAAGTTCACACAAGATAGTAGTGTAATATGTACTTGATTGCACGAGAACATTCCACGTTGGGTTTAACAACATGCAACTTGTGGCCAATCATCTTGTGTAGTAACATATGCAATAAAATAGTTTAATCATCAGCATATAAAAAATACACACAGACATATACTAGATTATACGTATACATGTATTTGTCACTTTATACATAGTCATAATATGCATGTATAAATGAAATTAACAATATTTTGTGTATTTTCGTGAACATGTTGACCTGGGGAAAGTCATATGAACAATGCAGATGTTGGATTCTGCTATTGTTTTTTTTGTGTTATTTACGTGCTTATATCCAATTACGGTTCAGGCATATTTGTCATGGTCACGCAGTCCAGCTGCCTCGACTGCCTGTCCGGGACAGGCGTTAGTGCTAATCATTATTATGAGAAAGGAAATCCACTACTCCTGTTTCATAAACAGCAAGGAGTCTTTTTATGCACTTCTCCAGACAGCATAATACATAGCACGGTCTACATCCAGAACAGAGGGGATGGGGTGTACAAAATGATATGTGTTTACTATAAATAATTATTGTTAGATAGTGGTAATTGATTTTAGAGATTAGATTTTGGGTCGTCATTCTAAATGATATGTAAATTGGACTACGTAAATTTTGGAGGTCCCGAAAAGTAAAAACAAAGTTGCTGCATGAAGATACAGTCGTTTAGATTGCTAAGACGTTATTACATGTATATATAGAGTAGTAGTATTTACAACGTTCTGTGTGTATACGGAATCTCATTCAATACATGCTTATAATTAGTGTGTCAAGCTAATGATCGATATGTGCGTATAATATTGTAGTATAACATGCATTTGAACTCTTGTTGACAGGGTGATGTTTTTCTGCAATGTACATGTATATGAGTTCATATCTCGTCTGGAGATCACTGATCGCTGTCATGTAGTGTTGATAATAGTGTGAGTTTAGCTGACGAAGAGGCTGTTGGCCATTTCTTCTACTTCCTGGATTTCCAATTAATTCGTTATTGACCGCAAGCCCAATGGCTTAATGGCACCCTTACAGTGACAATCAAAACAGAACTTGGAAACTAACATACGCAATATACGTTTAGTAACTGCAGATCGTGATGGAATATATAATTAGTACATGTAATACATGAATGGAGAATGCACGTACATGACATGTAGGTCAAGTAATATTGAAAATACTATTACTGTAGATTAATATTTGACTTACATACACCATTTTGAATACATTAAAGTTTATGTTAGTAATTCTGTAGTTATAATTTATCAAGGTATAAAAGCAGTATGAAAAACATTTCCCACGTTACATAGTTTTGTGTTTTTACATGTGTAACCACTCTTTGTATAAAGAGCTCCTACTGGCTTCGGCTAGAACCACACCACCCTCACCCTTCCTTACACCGGTGAGAACCTGTAACAGAAAAGAACAGAACAGAACAGAACAGAACAGAACAGGGGCCTGTTTCTCAAAAGTTCGTACGACCAAATTTAGTCGTAGACGTTTCACGAAAAAGTGTAAACTTAACTTA
>JAULBR010096154.1:0-11701 GCA_032355825.1 Melanodrymia aurantiaca
AGACATATAGAGATGTTATAATGGAACTGTTAGCATAGTGACTAACACTACAAACTGTAGTGAAACAGACATATAGAGATGTTATAATGGAACTGTTAGCATAGTGACTAACACTACAAACTGTAGTGAAACAGACATATAGAAATGTAATAAAGGAACTGTTAGGGTAGTGACTAACAGTTGAAACTAGTGAAACAGACACATATAGAAATGTAATAAAGGAACTGTTAGGGTAGTGACTAACAGTTGAAACTAGTGAAACAGACATAGAAATGTAATAAAGGAACTGTTAGGGTAGTGACTAACAGTTGAAACTAGTGAAACAGACACATATAGAAATGTTATAATGGAACTGTTAGTGTTATGGTATGTGAAGTCAGTAAGACCATGCACTATAAGGAAGAGATCAGCAGAGGTGCGCACATCAAGGGGCTGAACGTGGATCAATTAACAAGTCAGTTCAGGATCAGTGAATTAGGATCTGCAAATCACTCGCGCGATATGTGCTCTGTTCAGGATTAAAGGGACGAGAACGTGACATGCACTCTGTTCAGAATTAAAGGGACGAGAACATGACATGTGCTCTGTTCAGGATTAAAGGGACGAGAACGTGACATGTGCTCTGTTCAGGATTAAAGGGACGAGAACGTGACATGTACTCTGTTGAGGATTAAAGGGATAAGAACATGACATGTGCTCTGTTCAGGATTAAAGTGACGAGAACGCAACATGTGCTCTGTTCCGGATCAAAGGGATGAGAACGTGACATGTGCTCTGTTCGGGATTAAAGCGATAAGAACGCGACAGGTACTCTATTCAGGATTAAAGGGATAAGAACGAATGTCCGGGTCTGTTTAAAGAATTTTGTATTCACTATACTAAGTTTTTCAAACTCACCAGCAGGTTTGTCACATTCTCAATTAATCATCTAATCATTCTAATTATTAGCCAATAGTACAATACAGCCTACTAGTCTTAATAAAAATAAAATTTATTGCAATTTTGGTCTATAGTTTTTAGTAAAATATGCAGAGCTGACCAAATTATAAAACACCCGTGCTGATTCAGCAGGTATAACAGAATGCCTGTGTTATACAATGTATGACACCAAAATAATACAGCCTAGGTCAGTATCAGTTTCTTGGGTCCATAAACCATGCTATTGCCCTCAAAGATGATCCATAATTGATAATTATCTTCCATCAAGTGAAATTATCTGAGCACTGCTATCGTCACTGCTCCCCACATGGACTGACGGATGGACAGATGGATGGATGTACGCGACATCATACCTCAAATACTCATTTCACTCTTGATAAACATTGTGTATCAGTTATATAATAAATAAGATATTTGTGTATTAATGTCAAATAAAATGTTTATATTATTTCAAAATAGACATTTTATTTGACAATATCAGTCCTCTAACCGCATCACTATACGGCATTGCTGTAATTTCACTAATCTTGTCTAGTTACATATGGTACACAGCTCATCTTATTGCGTTACTTGTATCTTGTATTGTACTATTAGATATATTTGTGTTACCTGCATCTTGTATTGTATTAAATATGTTTGTGTTACTTGTATTTTGTATTGTATTAGATATATTTGTGTTACTTGTATCTTGTATTCAATTGTATTAGATATACAGTAGAATCTCGTTGACTCGAACGAGGAAGGGTCGAATACATGGCAACGCTCGAACCAAGATCGAAGTCCCGCATTAAACACTTATATTAAGTTGCTTGTGTCGAACTACCCGATGGGTCGAACAGTTTCTTGAGCCAACAGGATTCAACAGTATTTGTGTTACCTATATCTTGTATTGTATTAAATATATTTGTGTTACCTATATCTTGTATTGTATTAAATATATTTGTGTTACCTGTATCTTGTATTGTATTAAATATATTTGTGTTACCTGTATCTTGTATTGTATTAAATATATTTGTTCTACCTGAATCTTGTATTGTATTGAATATATTTGTGTTACCTGTATCTTGTATTGTATTGAATATATTTGTGTTACCTGAATCTTGTATTGTATTGAATATATTTGTGTTACCTGTATGTTGTAATGTATTAAATATATATATAGAGATGGGCATAGTTCAGCAGTAAAGTATCCACCTGCGGCTCGAGGGATCGATCCACCTCAGGGGACCCATTGGATTCTGTCCTGTTCCAACCAGTGATTCATGACCGGTGTGCTATCCTGTCTGTGGGAAAGTCTTTAAGTTTTATTCGGTAAGAGTAGCCTATGTGGTGACAATGGGTTTCCTCTATGATCAAGGGTCGATATAATGGTGCATTTGACATCCAATAACCGCTGATAAATATTATAATCAATGTGTTCCAGGTGTCATTAAACAAAAGTTTTTGTATTAAATATATTTGTGTCACCTGTATCTATCTTGTATTCTATTTAACATCTGCTGCCTGCTCTATTCAGAAGATAGTCATTGGAAATAAATTCAAATGTATCTTGTCACACACAAAAAACTATAAGTATGTCAATCATGTTTTCAATTAAATATTACTTATGCTTGAAATTCCAGATAAGATTTGTTTTTTTAAATTTGAAAACAAAATTTGATTTAAATATTATTCAACATGGCACTGATCTGAGTGATAGCAATGTGTATATATCACACGTGATTGTTACTGTCTAACCATAGAAGCATATCAGTTTATATTCATATTTAACACAGTAAACTGTTAACTCGATACATTATTTGCAATTGGTCTTCATGCTGTTAAATCGCTTTTCCTCTAAAAGACAAATAATTTACAACACATGAAAAATGCAAAAATAAAAGCTGCATCATTGTTGGCGGTTAAGTGCTGAAGGCAGCAGGCTACAAAGATAATGCAACTACAAATGAACAGCATGCTGCATATCCTACACACAACATTCACTCACCCCTATTACATACAGTTGGTGCAATACATAATTATATTATAGACAGAGAAATACAAAGGCAAACACAGGCTGCTAGTCCGTTCGGTTGTGTATGTATTTGTTGTAGCATGCATTACTACACCTTGAAAGTAGTCACATTTAATTACCACTAAAATACTTAGTCACAGAAAAGCAGAGATAAAGATAAAGTTGATTTAACACCACTGGAGCACATTGATTAACAAGCAGCTGCTAATGGATGTGAAACATAGCTATATTGACACATGGTCTCAGAAGCTACTTCTATATCTAACAGAAGGGTCTTTTATGCACTTTCCCCACAGGCTGGACAGCACCCACCCTCAAAAATAGCCTGCGCGGTAGAAAGGCAGAGGTAACCGTTAATGATGCTAAATGAATCAAGATTGCATGAATATTCAAATATCAATTAACGGTTATTACTTACTGACAAATTAAATGGTTATTTTAACTACTCACTTCGACTTTGTGTATGACGAGACATTGATATGAGAAAACTGTGTACGAAGTTTAGAGTAGATGAATGAATGATAGAGGAAGACATGTTTGAATTACGTCTTGCATTCCCGTGGATTGATTACTGGCTCTGTTCAACCAACACATTTGGAAAATTGTTGAAAGTGCAAAAGTAGACTAAATCAAAAATAAAATCTTGGCACCTCTTCGCGTTCTTCATACTTGATGTTCTATGTTATTTACTGTGTGTATTTTCCATTATTAGGTAACTCACTAATCATTCTCAGGTGAACCAATCAGATTTAATTTTAACGGAAAAAATTGTAAAAATACCTAGAAACAGAGTAGCTAATGCCATTGTGATGCTATAGCCGTTGTAATGCTATAGCCGTTGTGATGCTATAGCCGTTGTGATGCTATAGCCACTGTGATGCTGTGGATATCACAAAATAAGAAAATTAAAATTTTCAAAAGATTTCAGCTATAAAAAAGTAACCAAAATGACTATAGGTGAACTGTTTATGGGACCAGCCTGACACCCACTTATACAATATATGTTTTTAATATGATAGCTCTATCTACTGGCCAGATATGACAGCACAATTATAAGAGGTATTTTTTTTTAACTAATTTTTTTTTATTGAAATGGTAATGATATACAGATTCTCACTTATAAACAAATTTTAAAATTTGTGTTACACAAATACAGTAGAATCTCCTTGGCTCGAACGCTGAAGGGTCGAATACATGGCAACGCTCGAACCAAGATCGAAGTCACGAATTAAACCCTTATACATGTATTAATTAATTTGCTGATGCTTGGGTCGAACTACCCGATGGGTTGAACAGTTTCTCGAGCACCGACGGTGTTCGAGCCAACGAGATTCAACTGTATATCCACAATTATCTTTAAAAACAAAACTTAGTTTTAGGTTTCTTGTGGATTTTAAAACTAATTAATTGGACACAATGTCTTAACAAGCACTTTCCATCAGTGACGCAGATACATGTACCAGTTTAGACAGTCCGCTGATTGGCACAGCTCACCCTTTAGGTACCTCAACTAGATAACAACGCTTATTTTTCGTAAAGTTCAGCTACAAATTATGGTAATGCAAATGTATGTACATACATAGTGAAACCTCTCTAAACACACTTGAGACAAAGTAAAATTAAAATAATGAAAAATACGTAAATAAAAACTTGAAAATACATGTACAATGATAAATATTACACTAGATGGAGTGTTTGGCACACGAGATTGGAGCTACATGTACATTGTTTTAAAACAAAATACTTAACAGACACAAAGATGGAACAAGGAATGAATTGTTTCCTAGTAAAATGTTCCTAAAAAGTAGTTTTATCTTGATATTTTAAAATATGAAAATTATACATCCAAGGGCAGATATGGGAGGACATATTTCTCATATCTTGTTCACCTACATGAAATGTAAGCATTGTGTGCGACGCCATATCATTATTGTACGACTATTCAAAGTCACACAAATTCTTCACATTTCATAGGCAAAGTTGTCTATAACTGAACTAACCACACAGTTTACACATTTCTATATTTATTTCTATTATTTAGTCAATGGGTAATAAATAGATTACCAAACTCGCTACTTGGCAATACTTTTTAACTTGCACTCAGGAATTGATGTTATCCTTCCTTACTAAAGGCTCATGAAGGACGAAATCAATGCACTTACGCTAGACAAACTGTATTGCCTCAAAGTTCATTTACATATGGCCACAAGATACAGGTAGATGCCATACACAACACACTTCAGACAAACTAAAATTAGTATTCTATATTTATATTAAATTAAAATAGTTTGTTTTATTACTTCAGAAACTAATAGAAAAAGATGGTAAGAGGTAGCATTTAACAAGCCACTGCATTTTAATTACAATCTGCTAACCAGGAATTAAATTGGATTCGTGCATTATTTCAAGAACTAATTTATAACAAAAGGCCTACCATTGAGAAGAGAAGGAAAAGTGAAATTTGATGATTAGCCTTTTGGTTAAATTAGTCCGAGTGATCATCTTCTAGTTCTACTGGGTTTTATGACGTTCAATTTGTCAACTGCCATTGCTCATCTGAATAGTGCAAGACAAAACATGACAGTAGAAAGTGCAAGCCATGTGCATGTTACATTGGTGTTAAACATCAGAGTGACAACAACAAGGTAAATGGCAGTGCTTGTTATTTAACAAGGAAAATGGCAGTGCTTGTAATTCAACAACACTGTAAGTGGCCAAATAGCATGCATGTTATTTCGGTGTCGCCAATTTGCAAAACAAAATAGAAAAAACTTTCAATTTATTTTAAGTTTTTTTTACAGGAATATGCAATTAGTATTCCTGATATATTGTGATTTCTCATTGTACATGGCAAAGCCATGCATATTCAAGTATATTATTGTCAGTTTCCGAATAAAAAAATATTGCATTCAAAATGTGAGAATAAAAAATATAAATTTAATTAAAAATATTTTTGCAACTCCGATATAAAATAAGAACCAAAGGTAAAATGAAATGCGATGACTTATTAATGTCCAGCCACTCTTGTAGAATTAGGGCAAGTTAGACTAGACAAGAGGAACTGTTCATGTTTTGCCACTCACCAGAGCAGGGTACCACGGGTATCCCCGACACTTGGCCCATACCAAGTCCAGGGGCTCAAGAGCCATGAGATCATCCGAGTCAAAGCTTGGACTTCTTCTTGCATGAGCTGAAGCAAATATACAATGTAAGCCTCAGTTCCCAGTCAGTATACATTCATAACACATGTTAATCTACTCAGATAGATGCGTAATCATAACCCAAATATACACACTGACCTATTCTTTTCCCTCTCCACCCACCCCCAATGAAGAAGAAACGGTCCCTTCCTTTGCATCCAGGTTAGTTGTGGAAAGATATGTGTATGGAAATAGTGTAAGTTTATGGACATACCCACCACAGGCATCTCTATCTTCAACGACTTCACTTGGTCTCTCCTTACAAACAGACATTCAAGATAGTTTGCTAAAATCTGCTTATCACATATTAATCATAAACATTTGCCAGTGGTGATGAAGATTGGGGTTCAGCATGCTGTCAAGGGGTTTCAGCATCAGGGGAGGTGAAGAGCACTGCACTGGTAACAGCATCAAACACTTCAACATCAACACTTGTATTTAGTGACATGTACAAACAAACAAAGCACATGCATTGGAATTTTAAAATGCTGAATTGGCATGCAGTATTTATATGGATCGAAAATTTAAAAAAATTAAAATAACACCATGATATGGAATCATAATAAAACAAATGAAAATATCAACAACCATGTTTAACATCAAGTTACTACATGTAAAATAATCAGATTTAATAGTAAAAAGAAAGAGCCAAGGACACAGTAGCTCAAGAGATATGATAGACAGAATCTAGAAGCCTCATGCCAAAAACAGTCATCACCTACACACAACATAGCCTTATGTTTAGCAATGACTAAATTCTTTACCACTTTTCATGGCAACATGTTTAGAAAGTTGAACCCAAATCATGAGATTTTTTGTGGGGAAGATCTTTGACCATTTGTGAAAAGAAAGAAAAGACCATCCACTTGAAATTTGATTTCATTGAAGTAAGTATTTTTGAACTTCAAGATTTTCACAGTAAGCTAATTTGTAAGCCTTTGTCAAATATCGCCGAAACATGAGATGGTAGCTAATTTGGCTACCTACAGGGTCAGTCCTTATTTATAATTGCTTATCATGCATAGTTTCTCCAATATTAAAACATGCATATCATAGATTTGGACTTTTAAGTTTATTAAAGGTCAAAGGCAATAGTAGCAAATATTAACAAATTGGTCTAATGACGGTGCATTGCATAAAGCATCATTATTACTGGTTAGACTTTGGCCAGTAAAAAATGCATACTAGCCAACAGTAAGGGAAAACAGTTTAGAAATTAGAGCTGGTCTGCGGTGACAAATACCACCATCATCATCATCATCATCATCAAACCTGACATTCAGTTATGCCGATGTAATATGGATCTGATTTAAAATTAATTAATTGCTGCATCATTACTACATTAGGTCCATTTGAAAAAAAAAATTCTTTTAAGAGCCATCTTCAAATATCACCAAAAATAAATTATAGGGCAACAATCCTCCAAGTTAAAATGACAAAAATCGATCTAAAGAAGTTAATGTGAATACACAAACTTCATATAAATCTACAAACTTCATGTAAACCTACAAAACCGTACGTAATCATAGCAACTTCATGTAAATGCACAAAACATCATGTAAACCGATTTGCATCTCCTTGTGTTAATAATAAAAATTTCGAAATCATATCAATTTGCATGTGTTCTATAATTAAAACATGGTTAAATAGCTTGCATTATTTTATGCAGTATTTAATAATAATCAGTGCAAGTAAACCATTTGTTAAAAAAGGTCCTGTAGTCAGCCAATCATACAACCAGCCCAGGTACTTACAATTACTGAAAAACCAAAGGAATCTAGTACGTGTTTTGTCAATGGAAAACTTTGGAATATTGATAGCCATTGTTTTAAAAAATGGTGGTTATGCCCTTTTTATTATTACTTGGAACACCAACAATAAAAATCAACAAATTGAAATAAAAATACATTTTAGTAGTTCTTTTTTAATTTGACATTTCCAACTGAATAATTTTAAAATTAATAAACTGTTTAAGATATGTTCGATATGCCAAAAAGAGAAGTAAGTGTAGGGTGTTGTCAGAAAAGAACATTACTTGGACCATTATAGATATAAGATGATCACAATTTCTCTGCTATTTGTGTATCTGTCAATGATTTCCTCATATGAAGAGGAGAGATGTTGCGATTGATTGGGCACTAGACTAGTTCTTCATCTGAATACCTCGCCACCTGTCACTTCAACTCTTCGGCTGCACCAGACACGGCCAAACACTTCCAAGCATGTTTTATTTACTTTGCATTACAGTAAATCAGTCGAGAGAATGGGCTACAATTTGTGTGTTCATTTTCAATAGACAAATATTAGTTCACCAAATGGCCGTTTGTTAATGTGAGTGGCACACACGTTATAGGGATGTGATTGTAGAGATTTTATAGAGGACGATATGGTAATACCACTCATCTGATTTCAAATAAATATCTTAATTCACAATATTAATCTTGTAGAAAGGAAGCATTCAAGATGTATGTAATGCTCCAGTGTCTGTGTGTGTGTGTGTGTGTGTGTGTGTGTGTGTGCGTGTGTGTGTGTGTGTGTGCATGTGCGGTGTAGCGTGCGTGCGTGTGTGGTGTGCGTGTGCATGTGTGGTGTGCGTGCGTGTGTGTTTTTATGCTTGTCTTTATGTCTGTATGTCTGTATGTCTGTGTGCATGTGTGTCTGCATATATGTAATATTTATATATGAAATGAAAAGCAGGTTGGTGTTGCTCTGCTATTGTCAATATCACTTTTACTTCCTGGTCAAAATCACGGTCATATGATTCAACATTGTCAATATTTGCACAGACATTAAGGAAGTACAAAGCACTGCGATGAGCTGTTGCAGATGTTACATCATGTAGGTGATTTTGTCACTTTTCTTTTGTGACTCAGTATTAGGCATTTTCGGTACTATTTTTGAAACAAAAAATTTAAATTGTTTTAATTTGAGGCACATTTAACTTTACTGGTGAGTCATAAGATAGAAACCAAATCAAATGGCCAACAAACTGTTCAGCACCAGTTTCAGAACAAGTTTGTTGAAAACTCTTGGTCAACTTCAAAACACCAAGTTTCTCCGTGGTTGATTCATTAACAGAGTACATGTACATCCATCAATATTCAATAGAGAACAGTGCACATTCATTATGAGAATGAAAACAAACATGTTCTGCACATTCATTATGAGAATGAAAACAATCATGTTCTGCACATTCATTATGAGAATGAAAACAAACATGTTCTGCACATTCATTATGAGAATAAAAACAAACATGTTCTGCACATTCATTATGAGAATGAAAACAAACATGTTCTGCACACTAATGTGGTCGTCATTAAACACATCACTGAACATAATGTCAGCCTAGAGAGCTGCTTCTATAAGCAACTTATCAAACTAATATTTGTGTGCGAAATGTTTCTTTGAGACATGTAATGCAATAGTTTTATCTACACAAACAGAATGAAGCAAAGTTTGCCGAATGTTTCTGTGGTTGTACCAGATCAAGATATGTTCTCTTGCAGTAAAGTGGCTGCTTATTTTAAGTCAAACAGATTAAGGCTCTGCAATTGTTTGGCTGAATTAGTAAATAATACGAATTGGCAGTTGTTCTGAAATGCTATCTGTAGCAGATACACCCGATTTTTAAATAATCTACTACCCAATGCACTATAAATATTTGCAGTAAGTAAACAAATGAATTACACAATATGCATCTGTGACAATACTAATTTTAACTTTTGGGTCACATTTGGTGATGTGGTCACTGAGTTTTGAGCCTGTAGTCATTTACCATCTGGAGATATTATTGTTAGATTAATTATAATATCTTCAATGTTGGGTAACGAGATGTTACACATCCATTGGTGACAAATATTCAAATAACACTGTATTGTATTGAGTATAGCATGAAAGACAAATTAAAACCAAAACAAAGAATGTTTACAAGAAAACATAACGATTTGAACAGATTGCAATCAACAGATTTCAATTAAATCCAAAAACAAAAGTTGTATAAACTTGCAATTCAACTGAAAATAACTAACAAAATTACCCTTTTTTGTGAGACATGTGATTGGCGAGTTTTCATTGTTACTTGTACTACTTGTACTACTTGCAGATTCAGTGCGGCTCATCCTACCAGTACCATTCTGTGAGATTAATCTAAGCAGTTGTGCAATATTCGGTGGTAGACGACCATCAGTGACTGTCACTGGTGAGCAACACCGTGTGGTCTGCCCAGCAGCACGATGAATCAGTGTGATGGACTTCTTAACAGCCTTACTTGCAGACAGAGCAGACGTTTTCACATTCAATACCTTATTACTTCGACCATTTTGCCTCTTACACATACAATTGGTTTTCAATGTACTATAACATCTCTTAAAGTCAGTACGTGTTCTATCTGCTGATTTTAGACAGGATTTATTACATCTCTGACACATCATTTCAGGAGTAACCGTTTTCATCTTAGCTTTGGCTAGCACAGAAATATGACCAAATCTGCTTGTTCTCCCTATTTCATGAGTTTTTGATAAAATAATTTGTCTTCCACTTCTCGTCCATCTCCCTTTATCTTGCTTTATCAATAGACTATTACCAAGAGTTGAATCATCCTTAGTAGCACTGGCATTGAGATGAGGTGAAACGACGGGTTTACTTTCGACGTCTATTTGTAAACGTTTGTTTGCTTTGTAAGTATGTTTAGGTGTTAGAAGTGTTGGTTTTGAGCTACGTCTGTGTCTGGTCAAGTGATGATGATGATGACTACCAGAGTCTAAAAGCTTTCTGCTCCTGGTGTTCATGTAACTTTGTCTTGTATTGTAGTCGTCAATTTTCAAAACTGACACAACAGTTCCTGAACAGAATGCATGAAAGCTACATTAGTGCCTCGTACACAAGACAAAGTTCATAGAGTTCATTAGCGTTAATAGAAAATAAAACCAAACTAAATTTTTAAGCAAAAGCTGTCAACGATGTATGTCATAACATGCTTATGTCTTCCCTACGTCATTAACATCAAACATCGTGCTCAAACAGTAACTTTATGGCAAGAGAATGATTTAGTTTTGAATAGTGCTAAAATGTTCTTTTTTATTGTAGTATGCACAAAAAGAAAATATGACTGTAGATTATTGCTATATTATATTATATGGCTTGATTATTATAGCGATTAGTTTATTAACAACACTACTGGAAGAAAGTGAATTTAATCACTTACTATTGGATGTCAAATGAACAGTGATTTAAATATATGATCTTAAAAGAAGTCTACTGCTGCCACACAAACTTCTTTTTGATTAACAGAAAGTGATCTTTTATAAAGTACTTTCTTAAGACAGAACATACCACACACAGCCTTTGATGTCCCAATTATGAACAGGTAGAAACATGGGGAAGAAGACAATGGTTCTAGCTAGTTCACTGATGGTATAACCACTGAGCTACATCTATGTCTGGTCACGCGATGAGGGGAAGAAGACAATGGTTCTAGCCAGTTCACTGATGGTATAACCACTGAGCTACATCTGTGTCTGGTCACGTGATGAGGGGAAGAAGACAATGG
>JAULBR010096165.1:0-11700 GCA_032355825.1 Melanodrymia aurantiaca
GTGTGTGTGAGTGTGTGTTGTGTGTGAGTGTGTGTGTGTGTGTGTGTAGGTGTGTGAGTATGTGTGTGTGTGTGTCCGTGCGTGTGTGTGTGTATGTGTGTGTGTGAGTGTGCGTGTGTGTGTGTGTGTGTGTGTTTGTGAGTGTGAGTGTGTGTGAGTGTGTGTGTGTGTGTGTGTGTGTGTGTGTGTGTGTGTGTGTGTGTACATCATAATTATTATTTTATTTTCTGAGCCGAAATGGTGTGCACGTGTACACTCCCCTCATTTCCGTAATCAAAATATTATGTGAAAATACATATAATGAACAAGCACTCAGACCAGTTATTTCCCATTTGTGTTAAAGAAAAGTTTAGATAGTGGCTTTATACAGGTTAGTTGACTATACATCTGCAGATTTAACGAAAATTGCTACTAAATGCTGTTTTACTGAATGATTTCATGAACACGAATGCAGCGTTTGAAACGCTTTGCTTTATTCTTAAAATCTTCTTGGTGTCTGGGTCGACGTGACATTTTTATTTTTTGAAATAACAAATCTATAAGTGTTATAAATACATCATTGTTGGCATAACAAAACTGGAACTGTGTCGGTAGTACACCCAGGACTGGAATGAAATTGTGTACTATAAGCATTCAAAGCTGTTTACCATCGTATCTGTAGATTATATTATATTTACGTTTGTATTGCTTATATAAGCTATACACGCACACACAATATAAGTAGACAAAGTGCATGATAACTTATAAAATGTATTAATTATTTCCTCCGCAGTGTTACAGCTTCGGTTGTATTCTCAGGTTGTTTGTCAAAGTTTTGTGATTGGCTGCCACGCAATGATCTAGTCGCGTTATGCTCCGATATGTACCAGGAAACGTCATCTTGAATACTTCCAGCGACCGTAGATTGGGACTTTGCTCTGCAAAATGCTTATCGTGTGGGCCAAGCTTCTGCCGTCCGCAAAGTGACATTTGTGTCACTTGTCTCAGCCACTTCCTCATCGCGTGTGCTGGACTTTAGAACATAGATCTACTTTTGGAACATATTTGGGAAGGATCCCATAGCCCCATCACGTACTTCGTTTTATTGAAATAAGTTCTCACCTTTCAACATACTTCTACATGTACATTTATATAGTTTTACTTGCGCATGTTCAAATGAATTTTGAGGCATCTATTTTTCCAAATGTTCTGTGGAATGACCCCTAATTTCGATATTTAACAAAATCGTACCCATAGTTTTTATTTCCTGCACGTTTAGTTGTTCAAAAGAATAGTAAGAATGCGCGCTCTGCACTTGTTAGAACATCATTCTATATTGCAGTCCACAATTGTGACTTTGTCTGGTGTTCAAACCCTTTCTGGTGTGCATCGCCAGCGGCGCTGTTTCCTCGTGTTGTTCTTGTATTTGTTTCAAGTCTACAAACATCCTTTACGTTATCTTCACATTTATTTCAATTACAAGCGACACTAAACGTCAATAGTGTTTTTTAAGTTTGATTCACTTTGCGAAACACGGATAACAGTTAATGAAATTGTAATGATAAAAATGATGGTAATTTAACACACACACACAAAAATACTTCAAAATATTCCCAAATCATCATTCAAAAGTGGCTAATCTGTTATTCAGATGTGTAGTGCAGCAGAGTATCAGACCAATTGTGCATTTTAGCGAGGAAATTGCGGTGTTGGCCATTTATATTTCAACATTAGCCGAGGGTTGGGGGCAGCATGCCCAGGGACCCGCGCTATGACATTAAATACTAACATTATACTGTTCCGGAATAGAGAAAAGAAAAACTCACAGATGTACCGGTATGCAGATTATCCGGTGTGTATGCAGATTATCCGGTTTGTATGCAGATTATCCGGTATATATGCAGATTAATCCGTCTGTGGGGCCTTGTCCAGTCGCCAGTCCGTGCACTGCATGCAGGCTCATGTGCCCGTAGTAGATAGTAAACTTGTTAACTCTCACTAGTATAATTGGTCAAGTGAAGGAGAATGTGTGTATATTATCAGCATGTGTCTACTAACTTATCTTCCTTCTCTTTAATCATTTAATCGACGTACTGCGCAACAGGGAGCCACTTTTCATTGAAACAATCTTAGTTTCAGTGCGCTAAGCCCTGTTCGTGTCCACCTTTTTACAACTTTATCCATTTCAAGAATGAGATAGCTTTGAAGTTAACCTTTTAATTATTTTCCTCGGCGGGTTACAGGAAAAAAAGCAGTCACTGGTTTTGCGTTTATTAATCAATGATATGGCACACAGATGTATAATTAATAGACCTACATGTACGTACATTGCGTCAATGAAACAGTTCATTTGCCTAGGTGTACTGAGTGACCCCTAAATCGTGCTATTTAAAACTATCACTCAAATAAAGTAATTCCATCACATACACTTGTTGCACTTTTCAAAATATAGTTATCCTTTATGTCACAAGTTTGCAAATAGATCCATTTAGAAAACACAAACTATTTCAGAAAATTTAACTGTAAAAGACTTCGGTAACATAAGTTTACCCCCAATTTGGTGCTAAATCGAACAAGTTGTACATGTAGCGAGTTATAACTGTGGCAACAACATACAGCCAAATGATAACGAAAACAACCGAAACATACTGAAAAATGTAAAATAACAGAAACGAGATTATTCTCAAAACGCATACACAATAATTTATACTCTGCAGTGTTCGCTTATTGAGAGCCACGACGTCGTAACTGACAGATCTAGATACGACCTACACGTAGTTGTTGTATATTGGAGATCTCAAACCTGTTTCACATATATAGTGTCATAACAGATCGTAACTAGTAGATCTAGATACGACCTACACGTAGTTGTTGTATATTGGAGATCTCCAACCTGTTTCACATATATAGTGTCATAACAGATCGTAACTGGTAGATCTAGATACGACCTACACGTAGTTGTTGCATATTGGAGATCTCCAACCTGTTTCACATATATAGTCTCATAACAGATCGTAACTGATAGATCTAGATACGACCTACAAGTAGTTGTTGCATATTGGAGATCTCCAACCTGTTTCACATATATAGTGTCATAACAGATCGTAACCGACAGATCTAGATACGACCTACACGTAGTTGTTGCATATTGGATATCTCCAACCTGTTTCACATATATAGTGTCATAACAGATCGTAACTGATAGATCTAGATACGACCTACACGTAGTTGTTGCATATTGGAGATCTCCAACCTGTTTCACATATATAGTGTCATAACAGATCGTAATTGTACCGCTAACATCATTGCTTACATAGGACTTTCTAAAGTCATTCAGAAACATAAAATAGACTTAAAAAATACTTTACTGAGCTACCTGATAATGTACTAAAAATGGTTCCTATATTAATAAGGAGCATGTTACTGAACACGCCAGAGAAGCAACTGCACGACAATTTAAATTGATAACTCTTATAATTATAACAAAAAGCGGTGTATGAAACAATAACTGGATTGAAGACCATCGCTCACGTCGTTTCGCGGCAATATTCCGCTATATACGCTGCATCTCCAGACAATAGCGTGACGTCACACTGTGTATTAACTATCCAGCTTCCAGTTTCCACATCACTGCATCTCCAGACAATAGCGTGACCTCACACTGTGTATTAACTATCCAGCTTCCAGTTTCCACATCACTGCATCTCCAGACAATAGCGTAACCTGAAACTGAGTATTATCTATCCAGCTTCCAGTTTCGGCGATCAATTCGTACGTGGTAGACTGAGCAATTTTACGTAATATAATGACATTTTGACATTTCTGTTGTTACTCGTAGTCATATAATAAATGTATACAATTATGTAGACAAACAAGGACAATGTTTTTGCTTCTGTTTATACGCAAATTCGTTTTTATGTGACTGGCTACATGACTGTCACGTGATTCCGATGTTCCCGCCAAAATGGTGAGCGATTGTCTTTAGGTGCTGGAATAGACAGTATTGAACAGACAGACAGACAGACATACACACAGATATTTTTATTAAGTCTCACCATGTGTACACAGGTTTAAAAACATTAAAATAAACATTAGAATAAAAGTACACAAGCCACTCCATACGGAATTATGAGACTGACATTAAAATAATGTCTTAAATAAAATCTATATATACTATATTTATATACTATATATACACAACAACAAAAAGTACTTCATAATATACCAAATTAAGAGAGAAAAGGGTGGGGCTTGACGTCAGGATAAAGTAAAACATTATTTTTTACTCATAATATTATTAAAATATAAATAATACAAATTTAAGAATATAACAGTGCCCGACGTCGGGCAAAAAGTGTTGAAATTTACATAATATCAACTTGAGTATCAAGACAAATCAATACCATGAATAGTTTGAATGTGCAAGGGTAACACCTATTTATAAGAATCGTGCAAACGAAGATACTTGTAATTACCGACCCATATCTATTTTGCCGACATTGTCAAACGTGTACGATAATCATGTAGCAAATTAAATTTATTCATATTTGAAGGACACGTCTC
The DNA here is from genome assembly GCA_032355825.1 of Melanodrymia aurantiaca. Taxonomy (NCBI): domain Eukaryota; kingdom Metazoa; phylum Mollusca; class Gastropoda; order Neomphalida; family Peltospiridae; genus Melanodrymia; species Melanodrymia aurantiaca. Next base: position 4,543 of record JAULBR010096165.1, read on the forward strand.
TTCTCAATAAACTGGTTTTTGGAAGTCCCATTCATGACAAACAGCAAATGTGAACACAGGTGTACTGCAATGATCAGTGTTAGGCCCAATATTATTCTAAATATTGACTAATGACCTCCATTTTTGTTTACAAGGAATTCACATATATGGATATATTTGCAGATGACACACCATTACAAGTATCTGGTCCATGATTAGATATACTTGAAACCAAATTGAATAATATGCTTTTGAACAAAAATACGACAAATGCATGTTAATAACCACTGCTCAAAAACTACCTACATAGAATAGTGTTACAGTTATATGAGATCCTATTTGTATTTATTAAAGTGTGAATATAATATTTACGAAATTAATAAAGAAAGTTATAGAAGCTAACTTTATTCCGCCAATATTATATGAAAGACTTATGTATGTGTATGTGTGTGCGTGCGTGCGTGCGTCCGTGCGAGCATGCATGCATGTATGAACAAATATCCCCCCCCCCTGTTTTCCTCCGGTCCTTTGCCCAACATACAAATGTACATAAATATTAATGTAATTTGTTAACCCAGGATTTGTTTCAGGACAGAATAACCTTAATGACTGATCGACGTATCGTGCTGCTTACTGATCAGATGACCGACTTTAAGAAACCCCGCTGTGTAAACTTAATGAGATTTCCGTGAATGCTCACTATGTGAGTCACTTGAATATAAGGTGTAATAATAGTTCGCTTGATTGAACCTCACAAGATATTGCGTCGTCATGGAGATCAATAAGATGTTCAATTTGTGACTTAATGGTTCATTAATGACCATGAACTAGCCTCTCCCACTGATACTCTGCCTTTTCTACATTTCCAAGCAATTATAATACTTAAAGTTGATCAATGAAGTTGATCAAGGAATACCTACAAGTTTGTCTGGACCATTGGTTATATGTACTGTAAGGTTTTATTGCTTTGTTGACGCACAGTTCTGAATCAATTCCGCACATGTTGAGATACTTCTCCAAGCCAACACTGACTGTATGTGTTTTATCTTAGCCCCGACTATTTACAGAACAGTAGTCATATTGTTCAACTAATGATTGAATAACCTTGATACAGATTTATGGTGCAATGCCTTACTTTGACCTGTTTTACGCTTTTTTGTCATTTTGATAAAGACAGCGGACAAAGAATATGGCTGTGCATACAACGGGTACCACAGGTGGAGCAGGATAAGCTCATCTTTCGCGAACACCTGGTATCAACATTGCTCTAGTAGTAATTCGTAAGCACAATCATGCCATCTCTACTTTGTCGGAATATCACTTCGACTCTGCACTGTGCAGAGATACGCATTTGTCGTTGAGAGTTAGTTAGTTATAACTTATTTACGTGCTTATATCCAATTAAGGTTCAAGCACGTATGTCGTGGTCACACAGTCCAGCCGCCTCAGCTGTCTGCCCACGACAGAAGTTTTAGTGTTATTATGAGAGATGAAACCCGCTACTCCAAATTGATAAGTAGCAAGGGATCTTTCATAATTATGCACTTTCCCACAGACATGGCTTTTGTTAGACCACACCTACCCATTGAGCCTTGCGGGGCACTCACTCTGGGTTTGGAGTCGATACTGAGATTAAAAATCACATATGCCACGAATTGGATTCGAACCCAGTACCTACCAGCCTGAATCCCGTAGCGTTAACCACTCCACCACGGAGACCGGTGAAAATAGACTACGTTTATCTCCTAATTGTATGATTTGAAATGGAGTTCAGGTATGAGTGTAATAAAGTTCTGTTCTGTTCTGTTCTGTAATTAAAAAAGTATTTGTATTTAGCAAACAAGAGCGAAGGTGGGGCCTAAAAAGCGCTCACCATAGATAAGTCATGCACCCATCATTAACGACTTTTGTTTTTAAAAATTCCAATGATTATGGTTAAAATTAACAGTAACTTCGCATTCTGTACAGATCCTCCATCAAAAACACATTTGTTTTTCATATAATATAATGTTAATTTGTTTTGCAGGCCATACGCACACGGACACCCGTACTCATAATATACACACACGCACGCACGCACAGAAGTTGACACATGAACAGACACATGTACTCACATACACACACCAATGCATGCACGCACTCACATACACACACCAATGCATGCACGCACGCACAGACACGCGCGCACATACACCCGTACGCACATAGGTTGATACAAGCACAAACACATGCATGCATGCACCCGCCGCAGGCACGCAGGCACATACGCACACACACACGCACGTTCACATATACACACACACACACACACACACACACACACGTACGCACAAAATCATCAACAAATTCAGTTTGCGCATCTGTAGTCTACTGAATCGCAGACTGAGGAAATAAAATAATAATTATTAATTGTAATAATTAGGCCGTAAAACGCGTCTATTAACTGGAAACGTGTTACACTTTTATTAGTTGCACACGAACTGTGACGTGATAAAACTCGAGAATGTTCCTTTAATTTACCTTTACTGGGTTAAATGGTAAATACTGTTGTTTATGCCATGTTAAAGGAGCAGTCCCGACTTTTAAGACGAATGCCACCGAAGTTTTAAGACGAATGCCACCGAAGTTACACATCTAATTTATCTGTAACATAATTTCTGGCCAATACAGCATTTTGTATCATTAAATTAACATTTACTTTCGTTTTATTGTTTACAATATCAACATAAGTATATCCAATTTGTTTGTATAGTAGCTTCATAATTATGGTCCTTGGGACATTTTGCCTGCAATAATTTAGTACGTATACTATTTTAGATAAAAGGACACAGTAAGTTACTATACACATTTGGGTATCCAGAAACACATAGGATATACACATATTGATATTGAAAGTAATAATATAATTATAATTATTATAAGTAAAAGTTAATTTTAATAAGAAGAAAAGCTCTTTTCGCCAGAAATATATTACAAATTGCATAAAACGCGAACGTACGGTGGCACTCGTCTTGAACGTACGGTGGCACTCGTCTTGAACGTACGGGACTAAGTCGTATACGTTTATTAATTATAAGTCGTCAAAAGAATCTCTCTGTCCGAATGCATCGTTGTCAAAAGCCGGTTCGATCAAGTGTTCAAAGGAAATCTACTCAAATAGTACTCTTGTATAAGATATCATTTCATTGGCTGATAGCGTTATGGTCTAAAAATAGCCTTGGGACTGCCAGTGCTGCATATTGTGAATCGTGGGTCTTTTTGTAAATCCGGTAATGGCGGTAATTAATTAATACTTTTTGCCGTGGACGGTAACTTTGCGTTTTCATCTGCATTCGTTATCACTCATTCCAGTTTCGATCATAGACTAATAATGTTATTCACGTACCCCGTATGGATTTTTTTTAAATACTTTTTTTTAATATAATTTTTTTTTTCAATTTTAGCAATAAAATAGGTAGTCGGCTGAAAAAATTAGGGTCAGTCGGGTTACCCTAAACACACCTATTTTTGTTTAAGCCTAAGCAGTCGGTTACGGTCATTGTCCTATATAAATTTGTAACTTGTCATGATTTGACAGTAACCATGTCGATTGTGCCGGTCACCGTGTCTGGAGCTCTGGTTGCAGTATTAGTAATTTAGTAGTAAATATGTAACAAAATAATAAATGTCATCACTTGGTGAATATTTCCTAATTGGTTATTTAGTAATTATATCAATTATCAAACATAAAACACATAATTTATTTCATTTCATTTACAATATTTTGTGACACTGACAGGTACAATTTATTTTATGTTGGGCACAAATTTAATGGTGCAGGAAATTGTGTCAGGTACACCAAAAATAGATGTACGGTGGAATCCACCTTCAAACTGGAGCGTGCCTTTAAGACGAATTGCCACAGTAAGTGTCCATAGATCTGATCATTTTAAACATATTTCGCACTATTATTTTTTATTAAAGTTAACATTTATTTATATTTTATTAATTACAATATCTATGTATACAAAAGTATATATTAAGTTACTAGAGCATAACAGTTTACTATTGGATATGTCACTTTTAGTAACATACATGTACCGGTATAATTATATAAAAGAAAATATTTCTAAATATTAAAATAACCCATAATGGGCCCCAGTCTCCACCAGGCTACATCACCGTCACCTAACTGGGCCCCCGTGCATGAGATCCATTAAATAAAACAATGGCAACGCACACATATATTGAAGTTTACACTTGCTAAACGAAATATAACCGAAAATCCAAATATTGGACCCAAAAAATAAAACCTACCTTGAGGGCTTTTGTAATCGTTTTCTCTGAAAGCAGTTCTGCCAAATCTTCTGCTAACAAAGTTGGAGTTGTATCCATCCTAACTCAAAGGTGATTATCACCTCATAACATTCCGCATTTCTAAGACGTACTCTGTTTTTTTACAAATGCCTATTCATGTGTATCCATATTGTCTTTAATAAAAATCTACAGGTGAGATATGAAAGATTTTACGAAAGCTTCACTTGACAACAAAATTGGACTCCATGTTGCTCAGTTGCTGTTCACGTTTATTCTCGCGAGATTACGAGTAAACAGGGCGAGACGAAGAGTTACACACCACTATAATTATACTAAATAATCATAGATTCGACATAATTAGATATTGTTAATATAATAAAGCTATAATTGTACGATATATAAGCGAAATTGCTACATATCAGGAGCATCGCAAACAGATTTAAGTTATATATATAATACAATATTAGTTAAAGACCCCCATTCACCAAGTTTGGCCCCAAACGTCCAGGGCTGCTCTTCTTTATCGTCTGAAAAAAGTGTTCGAACTAATTAGCTACAGTTTTAGTGACGTATTCGTATGATGTTATTGATCTTCAAAGCACACTTTGACGAAAATAGTGATAGTTTTTATGTTTTTTGATGTTTATAATCAGTGTTTTGCTTCTGTTTATAAATACGCAAATAAATTCTCTTTAAAATATAAAAGGACAGTGCACAGTAGCCTACTTTGAAAAGTAGATGTTCTAAAACGCATTTTCCGTGTATTTTGACATCCGCGTGAAATAAATATATCGATATTGTTTTCTTTGCAACATGATTAGAGGTCATTAGATGCACACACAAAATTGAAACAAACGAAGCATTTGATGGGCGTTTTTCTTTGTAACGGGATCATTCCCTAGACAGTTTTGAAAAATACTTAAACTACTCTTATTAAAAAGAAGTGGTTGATGGAGGTTTGAGGTCCTCCACAACCAAACTTTGAAAAGTAGATTATCTAAACATCCATTCGCATGCATTGTAGATAATCATTTGAACATGTACATAGGCCTATTGAATAAAAAATATGGGTATTGTTTTCTTTAATGGGTCATTTCGCCGAAATATTTGAAAAATATGTAGCTAACTATTGAAACGAAGAACTTGATAGCTGGTCCGTGATCCGCTAAATAATTTATGAACATATTGAAAAGTATAGATTCTCTAAACGCGTAAGTTATTGAAGGAAGACAAACTATATTTGAAGAACTATTATACTATTAGACCAAATGTCCTACAATTTAAGCAACTATTTAACTGTAAACAAGCTGGCACACTATGAACACTGTGTCAATTCATAATATTATTAACAAGACCTGTTCCTATTGAAAACTTATGTTATAGTACTGTATATTGCATTTTTACTTGCCATCAGATGTATATAAATTATATATGTATGAACATGTATGTCTCTTATGCCACTGAACTGTGGCCTAGAGAGAAATAAAGTTCTGTTCTGTTCTGCTCTGTTCTGTTCTGTTCTGTTCTGTTATATGGGTGCAGTTAATTCTGGCTACTCATTTGAATACTAGTATGTAAAGGCCTACATGCAGTGCCAATGGAAATATGGATATAGGTTATTTTCCAAAGGGTCAGTAGTCAGAAATGTTTTGACCAGTATATGGCATACCCTAATAAAAAGATAAACATGTACTTGATGTAGGGTTTGGAATTCTACGCAAGAGCATTTGGACATTTAAAATTTATGTCTAACGCATGCACAAAATATACTCCTGTGAGTAAATTTGCTCATGAGTAAATTCACACACGTAAGTAAATGCAAAATTGCTAAGCATTCGCATGACATTAACAAATGGTGAATATTTTATTAGTGTATATTTAAAGATATAAAGGTTATTGACTTTGGTGTGTACTACCCTGTCCGTGAAAATGTACAAGATACCTTGCTAATAATCATGAAGAGTTACTTATAATAGTAGCTGCGGATGCTGAACGTCCAATAGCTAATAAATATTAATCCATAATTGTTCCAGTGGTGTTGTTAAACAAACCAACGTTTTAAAAATCAACGTTATCTTCAAATGTTGTGTATACATGGACTAACCCATTCACGGGAAGAATATATATATATGCAAAGCACAGGCAAGGTATGATGACCATAACATTTGCCGAAATAACACCAACAAAATGGTATAGTTATTTATGAATGAACAGGAATGCTTTTGAAACAAAAGGAAAACTGTGGGCGGAGGTAGGGAACCCTGGGGTAGGGAGGGAACCGGGTGGGGGTGGGTAGGGAGGAACCGTGGCATATTCGTGGCATATTCGTGGCATATGGGATTTTTAATCCTAGTACCGACATTTTAATACAAAACTGGACTTGGTATCGCAGTGACAGTGCTCCGCAAGGCTGAATGGGTAGATGTAGTTCCACTTACATTCATCAGTGTCGACAACTAGGTTAACAAAGGCCGTAACAAAGTTCATATGAAATATCCCTTGCTGCTTATCAAATTGGAGCAGTGGGTCTCCTCTATCTTGCTAACACTAAATTCCACGACAGACGTGCTTCAACCTTAATTGGATATAAGTACATGTACGTAAATAAGTTATAACTAACTAACTCTCTGCCCAAGAACAATGTAGAAGCCATCCCATTGAGCATAATGATGCACTCAGTTTGTGAGCCTGCTAGTACCGTAGTAGTAGTAGTAGTAGTAGTAGTAGTAGTAGTAGTAGTAGTAGTTGTAGTAGTAGTAGTAGCAGCAGCAGCAGCAGTAGCAGCAGCAGCAGCAGCAGCAGCAGTAGCAGTAGCAGTAGCAGTAGCAGTAGCAGTAGCAGTAGCAGTAGCAGTAGCAGTAGCAGTAGCAGTAGCAGTAGCAG